>JAVQJD010033120.1:0-63441 GCA_036023655.1 Nannoperca australis | reverse complement strand
TGTTCCGTGTTTTCCGTGCTCCCTCAGACACTTTTCTTATTAACAACTGCTCCTTTGGATCACACCTGTGTCTGCTCTTGGGTCCTCATTCCGCTCCCGCATGCCAAGGCGTGACAAATTTAGGCCATTTGGGCTGAAGCCTTTTTGCCCATGATGTGTCAGTGAGTTACAGCTTAGCCCTCGTCTTTGAGACCTAATGAAGAGCAGTATGTCACTGGCCATATGGCAGGAGTCATGGTGTTAGCACAGCTGCTCTGTGCCAACTGAGACATGTTAAGATGGCAACTGTGTGTGTATGTGTGTGTGTGCAGGTTTTGCACGCATGCACCAATCATTGCGCCAAAGTGCCTGCCTGTGTACTGTTTGTGTACAGTGCGCTCATGAGTGTTTATTTGTGGGTGGTAGTGGGTTGCGTCATGTGCCAACAAGCCTGGCTTGAGAAAGCTAACAGACGGCCTGGTTTTTCATCAGTGTGGGTCAGCGGCTGAAAGTAAGGCCTGAGAGGACCTGCTGGGTAGACAGACTGTCAGCAACATCAAGTGGACAAATGGGGCTGTTCAGGGCCTGGGGGCATCCAACAAGGTCCAGGGTCATTATCAGCACATACATACGCCCCCCCCTTGTCAGTATGATTGCATTTCTTTATGTAGCTAAAGGGCTGCAACCAATGCTTATTTTCATTATCGGTTTATCTATATGTCACAAGTTAGTGAAAAATCCATTCCACATCCAATGACTAATTTATTAATTGACTTATCGTTGCAGTTCTATTAGCTTTCCATTTAAAATTGACTGTTGGGATTTGTACATGCTGTCAGGAAGAGATATTTCAGTCCTTGGTCCTTTTTATGGGAAAAAGTTATTTGATGGTTAATAAACTAAAAAGACTGTGCCAAAATATGCAGAAGAACACCTCTGTTTCTTTTAGTGTACACTTGAGGTAATCCACAGCCAAGAGTGGCTCCATTATTTCATGCAAAGTCATCAGTATGAAATATTAAAATAAGACAATAAAATAGAAAGATAATGTGTGTTTGTTATATATTCAAGTGATGCAAATTATACTTGAGCCTTTGTGTCACAATCCAGGCATTGCCTGGGTGTATAAAGGACATATCAAATAGACTGTAATGCCCTGAAAGACATTAACAGTAATGACCTTATTCATTTGACACCATTACAATTACCCAGCCCAGGGGCTCAGCGGCTCTCATCTCTCTCTGTCTGTCTCTCTCTCTCTCTCTCTGTCATTTTCTCTCCAATGCTGCAATTCAGCTCATAGTTTGATTCACAGCCGCTTATCATGCATACATCATCGTGGCAAGACGTGTCTTCATCAGGCGCAACACACTGACAAGCATAAACACACACAAATGGACAACAAGAGTGCAGACACATTTATCCTTAAACACCTTTTGAGATTTGAGCACAGACGCAAACGTACTGCAGTCAATGAGTGCAAAACTGGGTAGAACTAATTAGCCACTGTTTTGCTGAGGGAGGTTAGAAGGGAGAGAGTATGAGGGATGGGATGTGTTTAACAGATGATCTATACGCAGGGTGCTTCGCAGTGATAACCCCCGCTGAGAGAAATTATTGCTGTAAACAGAAGCTTGCATCTTATAAATGCATCTGCATTCATTTGACTTGACGGCGGGCCTCACGATACCATCTTTGGCAGCAGCGATATCTCTCTCAGCAAGAATAGCAGTGACTGCCATCCATGGTAAAAGAAAAAAGGAGAAAAATGAGCGACGAGGAGAGAAGAAAGATGGGGTGGGGGGGGGGCGGAGCTGCCATCTGGTGTGAAGGCAGAAAGCAGCAGCACCTCAATGACCTCGGTGCCCGCGACGGCTTATTTGTCCAAAATGCCGCGTCACCTACAGTATCGCTGTAGAGAAATGGGGGAAGAAATGACCCTAACGTTGATGCTGGGCACAAACTGATTATGATCTGTCCTGTGAGCGTAGTTCCTCTATAATGCTCAAGGTGCTCCAGGCTAAGGTAGCTAACCACATGCTAAGGTCTGAAGTTGTTTTCCTAACGAGGGCTTCTCTGTTGTTCTTATTTAAACTTGGCCTTCTGAACACAGTCGATGTATACATAAGAAACAATGCTCCTTTCATTATACAAAATTGGCCTTTAGAGTACAATAGATAATAGGTCACTGCATGCTATTTAAATAAACAGGTTTTATTAGAGTAGGCAAATTTTGTGCTTAACATATACTCCCGGGCCACATTATTAGGTACACCTGTACAATCTAATGCAGTCCAATACAACAGATCTGCTTTTGTTCTATGGAGCTTAATTTGAGTCTATTAACATGTATGCTTTTGATTTGTTTGCTGGCATAGCAACCTGGGCAATCAGGGAGGAGAATGATTGTGACGTTGGCCTGGGGAGATAGTGAGAGCACAGTTGTGTAGTTGCAGGGGATTAACAAAGTACACCTGAAGTTAATGTCTGGAGTTAACAGTCCACTTGTTGGCCTCTGGTTTAGTCCTGTCAGCCATGATTCACAGGTGTAAGAAGAGCTCCTTCACACTGATACTAAAAAGAGCTTTAAATATAAGGAAGTGGACCTAATGTTTACTGTTGCTGTCAGTGCGGATGGAAGTGATGCTAATGCTAATTCTTGCAATGAGAAAATAATTATGATGCAAATATGTTTATTACAGTGTCTCAGGTGTTGATAAGATGGCCAGGTCGTCCGGTGTTGATTTACATTTTCCTGTTCAGCCTTTGTGTCATTAAAGCCTCCTTCAGATAAACCACTTCTCACGATATACATGTAATGTCTAATACTGCTTAGGTTTTGGCGATAACTGTTATTGCATTCAGACTAAGGTTTGTCCATAATGTGCAGTTTATTTATTTTATTTTTCTGTTCTAGTCAGCCTCAATGGAGATTTTGCTGTCTAACCTTGAATGAATCTGAGATCTGACATCTTAATATAGGAAAGTTGGTTGTTACACACAGTACACATTTAGAAAACAAAATACTATAGATAACATTATTTACCATCAAACTAAGTAATGAGATAAGTAGCTTTCAGGTGGAGATTGAGAGAACATGATGTGTTTTAGTAGACAAAAGAAAACCCCAATGTTTTCTTAATCTCTTACAGAGAGCGCCCAGTATGTTAACAATAGACTTTCTCCTTTACGTTTGTTACAATTCAAGACAACACAAGTATTGCTAGAGGCATTCAACACACCACCTTGGTTTCACTGGCTTCTTCAGATTAGAATATCCATTTATAGGACAACAATTAAATTTAACACCAAGCACCAAAATAAGCAGACATGCCTGATTAACCCTGATATATATAACAATTTAATCTCTTCATTACATAGTTTATACATACAAACACATCCCTGATATATATATTGTGTTACTGATATAACACATATGTGTTACCTGATTCATATTAGCCACCAGCATTCTTTTGAATTTGTTATGCATTAACCTGTTCAGGAGAACTTGTGCATTTCTTTTGAAAACTACTTATTCTATCTTTACTCTTCAAACTGTCAAAGCTGTCTGCTGTGTGTGCTTCAGCTGATACCATACCATGTTGTTTCAGAAGAGCAAAACAATCTTGCCCAAAAAACACACCCAAGCAATGCAGATGAATACTGACAATGAAATAATTGCCTATATCATCCCAAAATTTTACTACACAATACAGGGAGAATGTGTGGCCTCAACACACGGTTTTAAGACCCAAGTATGATTGGGAAAATTAGTCTTGGGAATTGCTCTGTTAGAGAAGTGAGCTGTGGGTGGACTCCATTTAAGTTCCTCCGTTGCAGTAATGGTTGTAAAGCTTTAATCTTCTGTACTGCCCTCAAACCTCATGCCTTTGCATTTTAAAGCTTTCATGTTACTACCAAGTACTTCAATTTTACCTCTATTTTACTCTGTTTTAGATTCTTACTTATGTTGACTTATTTTATTCATGCGGGATACAATATTTATGCCAACTTTTAAGCTTTAAACTAAACGTAAATCAGGCAAATAGAAAAGCACACAACATGATAATTATTTTTACAACAGTGCACCAGTGTAAAAATATACTAAATTGGACATCTCACCATTGGTTACCCTTTTCTTTTCCGACATTACTGATGTAACCAAACCTTTAACAGCGCTATAACTTAGATTGTGTTGCTCTCTGAGTTATAATTCTCATAAAATATTGAATGTATTTTGAATGTATTCAATTTAACACAAGAAAATGAGAAATACCTCATATCTACATGTTGGTAGCCCCAAAAAAGGCAAATCTCAGGCAAGTAAATTGAAAAGCAGTTTGTAGGTATTATATAATATGCCATACATTTTTATTTATCTTGACAATTATGTTTTTATCCTCAAAACTATAGCATGTTATCTTAGTAACAAACCGACACACTCACAACAAAATAAAAAAATAAATGCACACCCATTCAAGCAACCTAACGGCAGAGAGTACTTTGACAGTCGGTAAGATTGTTAAAAATGACACCACTGCCTGAGTACAAACAGATGTGTCGGGAACCAATTGTTCCACAGAGATTTATTCCAACTCCTTCCTCTGAACATAAACATATGCACAAGGAACAATGAAGGTCCTTCTAAGTATCTTTGCGCTATCTACAAACAGCTGTCCAGCAGCAGCAGTGGCACTCAGAGCACAGACACAACTATTAGATCCAATTTCTTTATACTAAACAGAAGAAAACCGAGAGATTCATCCAGAGAGTCTAGCACTGTTCAAAAACCATGAAAATTGTAAAGAATAATATTAGAACTTTAAGCTTAAAGCAAAGCTATCCTTTCGTACCAATGACTCATAATGGCTCAGTAAAATAATGGCTCAGTTAACCCTAAATTCAGTACTATCACGACAATTACAGACTGCTGCAGATAAGCATCTGTGTAATTTAATTTATTTCCTATAATTATTTATGCTTTTAACTCTAAACTCAGTGATGTTTTTGCCACAAGCCTTTCTGCAAGTTTGCTTTATGTAACAGAGGTCATGGGATCCCATTGTTTAAAAAAATCCATAAAGTGTTTGCAGAGACATACTGCTGCCTTGACTAACCTAATGCAACATTTTAAATGAGATGATTATGGTCATTTTTCCTAACATGACTCGCAGTTATATCAAAACTAAATCCACCCTGCTTGAATAGAAAATGAGGGGATAATTGTCTCCACTTAGACGTTGCCGACCACTCCGTCTTAACTTTTGTTTTGCAGCTTGATTACCGCCAGAGGACCATAATAATAGTATGCTCTAAAAGAAAAAGTGGACATTTACACATTGAAAGTAATAATTAGCTACCAAGTACAGTCATGTCAGGAGAAGTAATCATAGCTGTCAACTCTGATTGTGTTGTTGCAATGTGGTCGTAATTGGGTGAGAAGAATGGATTGTTTGTGTATAAATAATGGCAAGAATTTGATTTCTTTCTTTAAATGATTTCAGGTGTGGCTGTTGAGCTGCCTTTGTTCATGCAGTATATACTGCGTACATGCACTGCTTACCTTGTGTGTTCAAGTGACTGGGCAAAAAGTTTTGCGGTGCTTTATTCTACATGATGGTCCATCTTTTTAAAATTGGCTAATACAAAGGGGACCATACAGTGGTCATACAAAACCCTTGTATGTGTGTGGCTGTGTTTATGCACATTTGCTGTGAATGTGTTTATGTTCACATTCATGTGGATCTACATGCGTGCATCTTTACGCGTCTGCGAAGGTGGCTTTGTGAGTCTGCTTGAGATTAATCTAATGGTGGGAAATTCAATCAGACCCTGCTGTTGAATCCACCCTGCGAAGATCCATCAGCAAAGCAGGGGACATTTACACAGCAGCAGTGAAGGGACATTCTTCACAGCACAGACAAAGGGGAGGAGGAACATGCCGGCACTCTGGACTCATTTCAGAAGCTACCATTTGTGCAGGCGTGGCGCTACGAATGGAGAGAGAAGGGAAATGACAAAGTTAACAAAAACAGTGAAAGTCAAAGCAGATCCATGTGAAATAATGCATGTCATTTATTCATAATGTTCCCCAGCTTTGGTCATGCTTTGGTCCTGGCAAATTGAATGGGCCTCCGGTGTGCTGTCGTGGCATTTTCTCCCTTTATCTCTGGTGCTTTCTTTTGCTTCATCTTCTGCTCTCCCATCTGTTGGAAATGGATTGTCCAGAAAAGAAAAAGAAATAGGTTAAAATAGACAGAGTCATGGGAGCCGTAGATCACTCTTCAAAGCTCAGTTGATCGTGGTATTTTATAGCACTGAGTATTATTGAATAAACCTTCATATTCTCTCAAATACTTCTCCGCCATCGATTACGTTTGCTTGGCATAATAGAACTCACTCAACCAGCAGAACCATCTCTACGCATGATATCCAATCCTTGTGTGCTTGTGTTCGACTCATATTTGAACAAAGTTATATCACAGATGAGAGTGAGATTCGGAGCTACTTTTAAGGCATGCGATCTACGTTTGAACTTGGAAAATGGCTTTTCAAGTCTGTAACAAATCATTTTTCTTGGCAAGATGATACTAGAGTGTGAAGATACTCATTTACTTAAGTAGGGTTGTATACAACTTGTAGGGAGTGTGCTTGAAGATTTAAGTACTTACTGTGAAGCCACATGATTGCTGAAGGACCTTCATGTGTGCTTACATGTACAGATTTTATGTTTCATATGAGAAACATTGTTTTGAGAAGGTCCACGCTAGGGAAATGTGTTAAATATGTTTGTATTTTCATTTTCTTTTAAACTTTGTAACCAGAGATTGTAATGGAGTGCATTGCCTCTGTCAAGGTTCATGCTACTTGACTTGACGGCCTGCATAGTTTGTTGATGCATTGTTTGATATCTTACCTATGTGTGTGTGTGTGTGTGTGTGTGTACTATTATTCATTATTGAGGACATGTTTTACAGACTCTGTTCTAAGCATCAGTACCAAATACCAGTTGAGTCATTATCATTCATCACTTTGCTTCACAGCCCTTTACCTCCTAATCTTTCTTTGCTTCTAAAGATACACAAAAACCTCCTTCAGCTTCTTCTTGCATGAGTAATCTGCCGATCTTTGGGCAAATCCCAGCCACTGATAATTAGCTTGCTTGTCAAGTGGACGCAACTAGATGAACAAGCGGCTCTCTCCAAATGAAATGGAAGTGTAGCCATGGATATAGGTCTATGAAATTAACATCTCAGCCAATCAGTCAGCTCTGTCTTTTTGTGACTGCTGGAGTCGGCTTTGCTTCACCACTGAGAGATAACCCGCTGGGGGCCACGCTAGCCGGAATACAAGAGCCACAATCAAATCCTTGTGTCACTTACATTAATGATGCTAATCTATTCATCTATCTGGAGATCTTCCGGCCTAGTTTCGTTGAGCTGTGGACACTGCTTTGATCTGACGAAGATACTGAGGGCTCTGCACATGAAGGTGGCATAAGTAAAAAGCCTTTGCAAAGGGATGCTGCGGTTAGTTACGAAGGATGCGCATTTGAGTAGGCATATCCAAACAGTTATAGAAACATGACATGGACTTTTGATAGCATTTTACTTGAGTGCACCATGTTTTGAAACATTCTAGGATACATTGCTTTCTTTTCTTTCTAAAATAAGCAATTTTAAAGAGTCACTTTGGTACTTAAGCTACTGCATTTTCCAGAAAATGGTATGAATTTCCAGCCAATTTTAGGAGATGGAAACAAATCCAAAGATGCAGTCAGTGCATCCAGTGCCTTGAGTGGTTATGTAAATGCATCCTTCGTGCGCTATAGGATTATTCAAATGAGGTTGTTTAAGACTCTGCTACTTTTGTCAAAGCTATTGTACAAGTCAGGGAGACAAGTAATTGAATTAAAAGTGTGGGAATCATTAAGCTATCTTTCAGTGAATATCCCACAAGTCTAGCATGTACTGTCAATCAATATGTGGGAAGGAGGCAGAAGTGAGCTGAGAGGTGGAAAGAGGCAAGGGGGAGACTCTATGAAACAATGAATAGCACCTGGGTCCCATTTATATCCCTGTACCGGTCCCCTCGCCTTTTGTTTTACTAGGTGGTGAATTCCGAGGAAGAAACGCCTGAGCGGAGAGAGACTGAGAAAGGCAAAGAAACAGACAAAGGGGAGATGATGGGGAGTTGGTACCGCTTGTCTCATTAGGCCTCCCCTCACCTCTTTTAACCTCCTTATGAATGGTCACCTGGTCTTTGCTTGCTGTACTTGCTTTGTGGCCAGTTTAACAAAACACCCTTGTCGGACACCTCTGAAGCAACTTAATTGCATTTGTTTTCGTTTGTCTCACATAAAAGCAGTGCAAATTTGCTCTTGAACCTGTTTTTGAATAGACTTCATGAAAGGACTACACAGCTTGGCCACAGTGGGTTCTGCTTGCTCTGGACAGCCCACAAAGTCTTTACCTGTCTAGGGAAACTCTACTCCTCTCCCAGGTGAGACACAAGCCATTGCGTAGCAGTTAGACCATGCTTTGATTAAAGAACCTGTTTGATCAAGGTTCTAGTAAAGTAAAGCAAGTCAAGGTAGAGAAGAGGGGGGGAAAACAATTAGTAGCCTAAGAATGTTGGCGGAAAATAAGAGGGAAATGGAAAAAGATTTTACAGCAAAGTGGTGGTGCAGATTCAGTCCTATTGTTGCAGAGCCACATTATAAATGTATAAAATGATTTCCATTGGCCTTTCTTTCACTTTGTAGTGGCATTGTAATTGTTCAGCTTCCGGCAGTAGACTTGTGTCATATAAGATACACTGAGTTGCCAGTGTATTGGTTACACCTGGCTAAAACTAATGCAGTCTAATAAAAAGGCCTCGCAATACATTCTGCCGTTAATAAAGGTTGTAATGTTCAGTTTAGGTTGAAACTTGGCATTTTTGAGGCTGCAGTTTGTGGTGCTGCTACATTATAGTGTTACATTAAAAGTGGTTTGTCCCAATCCTGATCTGCATAGGCAGATAGCAAATATTGCCTTTTTGTGTTTTTGTTATGCATTAACATGTACATGTAAAAAGTATTACAAATTAGAAGCAAACTTGTATTGTTATTGTGCTCACTTCATTCGAACTACAACATACAGATTGTTGTACAGATATATTGTTCCATATGTTGCAGAATGTTTTGTGAGAATGTCTGAGCTGCTGGTTGTGTAGCAAGGCCCAGGTGTTGGAAAGGTACCCTCCCCCTCTTCCCCCTGCTAATGTGCTGCAAGCTCCCCTCCTGTGAGCTAGCTAAAAGTGTTTATCAGATTGGCAGGCACACATTTTCAGAGAATGAGGTGAGAGTGTATTCTCACACAGAGACAGGAGGGATGTTTATCTCATGTTTTTGGAACATTATATGCCATCTCTGGTTAGTTAAGACCTCAGTTGTAACATGTGTAAAGCTATAATGAGTTTCATTATGAATTTTATGATTACACCTGGTATTTATGTTCATTCTTGTTTTGTTTTTGGACACACAGTACAAAGCAAAGAGCATGAGGGGAGATGTGGCTGGGATCTGATCCTTAAACATGATATACTAGACATGATACTGAACAGCATGCATTTACAGTATTTTTCATTTTACACGGAAAGGGTCCTCTTATACTCCTTTAAATCCTTTCTATGATTTTTTCTGTGTTTTTGTATTTGCCAACTTGTGAATCCTGCTATGCATGATGTTGTTATTATTACCTTTAGAAATAAACTCAGTGTTAGGGTTTCATTTACACCTGGCTGAGATTAATTTGCAATGTGAGCTGCATCTGGTTACATTTTAATTATAATGGGTGCTGTATGTGTTTACACTTTGCAAGTCTCAAAATGAGTGACCAGTGAAGGTCAAAGCAACGGAGTTCTGCATCATTTTCTCTTATCCTTCCTCTGCGGCCTCTCTGCATGTCATTGATGATCCATGTTCACTGACTGGAATGGAGCCACTGTGTACCGGATTCTGCATTACCTGCATTTGTGTGTGTGCACTGGAGTTTATATGCATGCAAGGTCAGTCTGATTCCCCTGTGTAGCGGGGTCAGCCTAGAGTTGAGGCTCCTCTTTAATGCCCCGTCACAGTGGGTGGCACTCAACCTTCAAGGTCCAAAGTCGTGACTCTGAATGTCATTGCGAAATGCCCTGCAGATGTTTCGACGTTAGCTACTGAATTTATTCATTTAGTCAGCAAATCAATGCAACAATGCACTCACATTTACAGTATTCTTTTATTTATTTCTTTAGAGCTTCTGTTTTTAAACTCAAGTTTACAATAAAAGAGTTGACACTA
The DNA here is from genome assembly GCA_036023655.1 of Nannoperca australis. Taxonomy (NCBI): domain Eukaryota; kingdom Metazoa; phylum Chordata; class Actinopteri; order Centrarchiformes; family Percichthyidae; genus Nannoperca; species Nannoperca australis. The sequence goes on along the minus strand of JAVQJD010033120.1, from coordinate 53,135 downwards.
GTAGACCACTGTTTACTATTTACGCTGTGTGAAATTCACATGAGCTGAGATTTGTTTTTGAGACGGACAGCTGTGCTATGCAGGCACACCAATGTAGCTCTTAATGGTGGTGGCACAGATGAGGATGATTACTCCATCTTCTCTAAAACATTTATCACAATGTATATACCCGAGGTGGCTTGATTCCACCTCAATTACAGAGAACAAGTGCATCATGTTTATTCATGCAAAATCAAAGAAAGGTGATGAGACAAATTAAGTGGAGAGTTTCTCCTGAACTTCATTATTCTGGTAGAAAGAAATTCTGCTTGGCAGGCTTTCTCAATAATTAAAAAATTTACAGCAACAGTGAACACACTAACATTAGAAGCAATTGTTAAGAAAATATTTATTTTGCCCAGAGAAGCACTTCCTATCACATTTTGAGATATGCTACTGAAGAATAAGGTCCAGTGATTTTTGACTGTGACAGATTTACAGTTATTCTTGATTTTCTTTATTTTAAGCTTGCCAACCACATCATACATGGAATCAAACAAAAAGCACATCTGCACTGCAAGCGTGTCCTGCCTCTAGAATGACAAGAGCAAGTCTTGAAAAGATTGGTAATCCATTGCCATTTATTCTTTTCTTTTTTTAATTAGCATGTCAGCCCAACTAGGCAGGTCTTAGGGAGGTTTTGAACTGTATGTAGGTGGTTTTTGTTAGATGTCAAACGCTGGCCTATAGAGCTGTGGGTCTGGAGATCTTGTGGCACATTCCCAGGAATTCTGCTGCTGGTTGCCACATGAACTCAAACATATCTCAGTGTGACAGCCTCTGTAAAATTTGCAACATGCAGCTTTCTCAGCTCCACATGTTTTCAGCTCCATACTCTACCTTCCTAGGTGTCATTGATGAGACAGGGATGCAGGCAAGTTGCTTGCGACCAATGCTAGACTTGCAGGGAGTTGTCATTTTTCGGTTTTCTTGAATAACTTTGCAGGCAGCGAATGTACTGAAACCTAGACTAGAGAGCGTGTAGAGTGATTTGATAATGCACTGCGCAAGCCAGTGCTCCCATGATCAAACTAATTGTCAGGTCACTTCAGAGTTCCGCATAGAAGGAAATTGTGTAAGTTGTCTTCTCTGGATGGATCTGAGCTGAGTGTTTTAAAAGAAGATGGAGACTTGGAGCATTAGTATGAATTAGAATCATTCCCTTTTGTTTTTCTTCCACACATGCTTAGTCTCAATATGCGGCCGGCTAGATCTCAATACAATTGCAGGATTTCTACATTGGCAGTGAGCCAGACTGGAAGGAATATGTTCCTTTATTTCCCTTGTTCATTTGCCTGTCCGTGCCCTTTTCCTCTCTGTACTGGGCTAATCTGGCCTGACAGAGTGGGTGTAACATTACATAAACCCTAGAGTCAATCTGCCACTCGCTAATTAACTCTGGTCATCAGCCATTGCTGTATGAAGGGCTGCATTTCTATAGCACTGTGCAGTAAGCCCGTAGGCATCTGTTCATCATCAAGACAGCGACATGACTTTACAAGGAGCAACACTGGAGCCACATGCATAGTTTCTTCAGTCAAACTTGGATATATTGTATATCAAAACTGTCAAACAGGTTGCTGCTATTTACTTGTGCACTTGGCTTACCTATTATTGAGAATGACATTGAGGAACTAGAGTAAATGCACCATTTTAAATGTAATTTTAGTATTCCAATTTCCTCTTCTTTGTACTGTGTTGTCTCTCTTTGGCTGTCAAGCTTCCAACAGCTGTGTTTCTTCAGCACGGTGCTCTACCTCCTTCCAGTGGGGTTTGAGTAGGTGGATTATGAGAGCAGGAAAACAAACTTCAAAACAGCCCTCCCTGTCACACTGCTCACACAGACTGTTCCCTCACACTGTACCTCCCGCTGTTTATAATCCATTTACAGTTAAAGAAAACAACCAAAAAAAAAAACACATTCAACCTCATAGCACTGCAGCGAGGATCATTTTAAATTGCAGATGCTGCTATTGTAGTCCACCAACGTCTTCATTAAAGGGAATAATCAGAGCAATATTTGCGGATAATGACGACCAGGAGCAGCTTCTAAAAAGCATATCATCATTAGTGAGAGGCTTGTGGAAGTGATGGTTTTCTGTAATCTGTTTCTTCTAAAGGACTTGCATGACTAGACAGCAAGGAAGACCTGGGTTTCAGTCTTAGTCTTGCATATGAACAGTGATTAGCCAGATTACGGTTCATATGGTTCAAATAACCCAGATTTTCCAACCAGATTTTAGTCCTACATTTTGTGATAATAGTAGTAATATATATTATAAAGAATAACAGTATTAGTATTAGTTGTAACATGAAAGTATTTTTTTTGGTCAACAATGTACAACTTAACCGATATTTTTGCATCTGTAACATCTTGGTCTTCCTAACACAAGTCCAACATCACCAAATAAATCAGAATTAAATGGTTGAAAGATTACTAAACCAGGTCCATTATTATGCTTACTCCTAATTGTTCTTTCAACTATAATTATTAAATTGAGGGATTTAAGCAAAAGTTGCCTCAAAGCTGTTATAACCAAATCATTAGCATTAAACACTCTGTATGTGTTTGTCTGGGGTCTTTCCTCCCATTTGCCCAAAATGCTTTCCATGCTTGATGAGCTGGCTCACAGTGAGGACAACATCATCATTAAACAGCCCAGGCAACACAGCCACAACACCTTCAGAACAGGCAACAAACATGTGCTCGTATGGGCTGAGTCAGCAGCACAGTGACTGCAGTGAGTGTTGGCTGCTGTCCCAGTGCGTCAGATGAGGTTGCTCCTCAGGTAAAAGGAAACAGTGGTGAGTGCTGCCATGCTTGTGAATCTATCTCTCTGGAAACACCCCAAGAGAGTGTGACTCAAACAGCCTCAACCTGACCTGCACAGACGGTCACCCCCAGGCTCAATTCTTTTCCATCAAACATTGGCACATTTTAAGGCATTGCTTTCTCTGGTAAACACCTGTAAGAGAGAGTTTAATGCCTCATACAGGTTAGAGAAAGGACAACAGATATTAGTAGTCTGGTATTTCATGTTTGGCATTTGAAAGATATTTAAAACAGTTGCAGACAGCAGAGCGCAGAGAGTTTCCTTGGAACAAATGGTAAATCATCCATGCATTGTCTAGTTAGTTCAATGCAGTGTGGCACAAAGGTTTTGTTACAGTACTGAATACATTGCAGTGTGGAGGGAATGTTCTATATAGTGAGTTCATCCGTTGTTACAGAGAAGTAAAGAGAAGGCATCGTGAGTGATTTTGCCTGAACATAGAACAGCTTTTTGAAAGTCAGAGGTTTCTAGTTTGACAAGTGGTAGTGTTAAACATTTATTGGCATCTAAAACTGCTGTTGGCACACAGCAGCGGTATTAGTAACATTGGCAACATAAGAGGTGAGGCAGCTTAAAAATAATGAGCTGTGTGAAATTTAAAATGTTGCCTATATGTTTTGTCACATTTATTCCTTGCAGTCTCTGCTTTTGGCTGCATGCATACAGGGTGTTTGGTTTAATACCATTTCCTCCTGTCATGGCCAGTAAGAAAGTAACAAAACTGAGTGAAGAGTGAACAAGAGATTGTAAATGGGGGGTAAAAATGGCACTATCTTCAAGGAACTAAAGTGCATTAAAGAGCCCTTTGTGCCTCTTATTAAATTGTAATTCAGACAATATTGTTCACTTGTTGACATATGGTAGGGTTGACATTAATGTGCCCAAGTGTGTGTCGGCAGTAAGAAAATATCTCGTAACGTTGTGCTTTTGCCCTTTAAAAGGTGCATTTAGTGGTGATTGATCACCTGAAAAGAGGGAGTTGTCTTGTTACTGCATTTTGTCAAATGGTTGAAAAGGTTAAATGCATACCTATTGTGAGCTTTAACCCTAATAATAGAAGAAAGTGCATTGTTTGAAGACTGCTGAACATACGTTACATTATCATGATTATAATGATTTAAGTTTTGCATTTGTCTAGCTCGTCATGGTATGTACAGTGTAAGAAAATTGTGGGTTAAACTTAATGGTAGTTCTGTCCAATGTCTTTCATCTTAAGATCATACTACTGTATACTATATACCACCAATGCTTTTATTGTGGATTACACTCAAAACAGATTATTCCCACGTACTAGAAAATATCACAAATAAGTAAGTGTACATTGACCATCAGAGTAAGATGAAGATAACCTCCAGTATGTGTCAAGACAACCCACAAAACATAAACAAAAGAAGATACTACAGGCACAAACAGTACACCGTAAGCACCGTAATTGACAGTGTCATAGCATTAATATCAATAATTAACTGGACCTTCTTGTCATATGCTGCAATGAACTTTATCAATTCTGTTCAAGCCTTGAATTCACTCACAACTACACTGGAGTCAAAGAAAAGCATAAAAGGATCCACACCACACTTTTAAACAAAAAGCCCACAGGACAATTTCATCTTCTCTGGTATCCCAGAACACCCGTCTGCTAGTCCCAAGACACTGATCAAAGGCATTACAAAAAGCCTAACTCAAACTCCCAACGGACACTGTGAACCAGATTGTTTTCCAACTCTTGGATCCTGTTCGAACAAGTCACCTCAACCCATCGTTGCCAAGCTCAATTACTTTGAACCCAAGGAAATATTCAAAAGCAAAGACAAGAAAATGGAAGGCACACGGTTCAGATGCCCACAGGAAGTCAATGAATTAAGCACAATGTAAGACAAATGTAAAAAATATATGGAAAAGACTAAGGCTTATAGGTAGGTAGGTAGGTAGGTAGGTAGAAAATTGACTATTAATCCCAGAAGGGAAATTAAATCGTCATAACAGACAGATACAAAGACAAGGATATCAGGAATAAGAATAAAAAGAATAAGCAGAGAGGAAAGTAAATGGTTAGGTGGAGTTGGTAGTCTATTACTAGATACGGTTCAAAATGAAGGCATAAAGTGCAGGAGATCACTAACTCTATTGTGCAAAGAGCAAAGGAGTAATGACTGACATTGTGCTTGCTGCTGTAATTGAATACGTCTTGTTCTAATTCTTCTTCTGGGAGTAATTGTGATTTCATTAATCTTTATCATACAATGTCAGAGCCAATAATCATTAATACATAATGGTTTAACTGACATTTCCTTCATTGTAAAACTAATTCCAATAACATTACTTCTACACCATGAAGGTTTGTTAGGTTTCAGTCAGATCTAACTTCTCCATTCTGCTCTTAGCCATGGGCTACTTAGATGGGCAGCTCTGATAACATTTTGCAGGCTGATAAGGAAAAGAAGAATGATCTATACTGCAGCCCTCACTGACACTAAATTGTAAATTGTCAGGTTGTTTTTTTTCCATTGTGAAGCTTTATTTTCAGTCCCTCAGAACTAAAGAGAAAATCCTCCGTTCAAGACTCACCATGTTGCACCACTTGTAGAGGGGTAAAACTAAGCCACTGTCTGTACCAGAAGTTCAAAACATCTCTGATCCATACCTGCAAGAGGATGCACAACAAAACTGTTATCTTGTCCCTGGTATTTTGTCTTGCCATTCATATACATTTTACATACATATGAGTAATTGATATATAATATTTTCCATGATATTTAAGCAGTCCCAGAGCAATTTGAAGTTAATGAGTAAGCCCCCCTTTCTCTCTCATGAAATAGTACAAGGCTACATGAATGAATCATGCTGTTGACAGTAAATCTATTCATGGAAAAAAAAATAATTGTGCACAAATTTTACTATTGTGCTATTTCCCAATGCAGTGCCCACTTTGCAGGCTGGTCAGTTTTTTTTAAATTGTAATGATCTTAGACTCTTCTGTGGAATTATCATTCTCCTTTGCACAGCAGCAACAAGAGAAATTACCTGCTTGATATATAGTTTGTACATAGTTTATGGACATCAGGCTACAGTTTGAAGACTACTGTCTTAAAGGAAAGATGAGTTACTGTTGAATTGGACAATTCACAGCTGTCTTAATGTATTAGGGCTTCTAGGTCTAACACATGCACACACTGTCATTTCTTGAGACAAGAGCCCCTGTGATCAGGTTATAAAATACAAATTGTTGTCTTGCAATTTTCCATCAAGAGCTTCCCGCTTGCAATCATCTGAAAACTTTTTCAGCTGATTACACTTAACAGCCAGATGATTGCATGGATGAAAGGCAAGATGTCTCTTGTTCTGATGGCACTCAGAACTTATGTGGAATATATTAATCTATACATTGGATATTCACTTTCATCTCCACTCACCTGCCATTATCATTATTACTGCTGTTTATTTATTCATTTTTAATTTAGCCTTTATTTTACCAAGTTTGCAATTTCCCCCTTCACGTAAAAATCAATGGCTGGATGCAACAAGTCCAGGCACAGTTCTAAATTATTATTTTTTGTTTTTTTGAATAATGTAAACATAATTTTTGTGAAAACAAAAAAGGATAGATAGTACATGCGGCAGGTTGAAATACATTAAATATAAAATGGAAAATATAATGTTATTGTGAATAGCAGAAGGTGGCATTTCCATTTGACCTTCACTCTTTAGTAGATTTTAAATGGGCTGCCCTTTACATTTGTGTATAACAGGTCAACTGCCAACTCAGTACATTTGCTTGTATTTATAAAGAAACTTGAGTTAAACACTTTGGTATTGTTTCCAGACCTGTTAAAGACATTTGTAGCCAAGCAATGCCACAACCTGGCTGTTGAAATGGCATTTTCCAGCAAGGTCTATCTGGCAGCTAGTGGTGTGAAGTACTTCCGTGGGGCATTGTGATTGAATTTGACTTCTGAATGTCTAGACTAGATACTTTTTTCTCCTGAATGCTCGGTCTGCTAGTCTGTATGGTGTATGAATCCCACTGAGGGGACCAAAACGAACATAATTAAACCACTAAACTGCAAGCAAACATTTACCAAAGCATTGCTACTGCTTACAGAATTTAGTACGTGCCTCTGTAAACAACTACCAAAAAGTCATCAAACGAAAAATTGTAGTCTTACTTTCCAGACCCTTGGGATTATTTCCAAATCTGCAATATCAGAGTAGAAGGACAAAGTAAAGGGCACCTCTGGGGAAAAACTGTTAATAAGATATTTAAGCTGAAGGTCAGAATTGTAACCTCTTACACCTTGTTCCATTTCAATTAAATTAAATTGTTCAATAACTCAATAGTTCCCAGTGGAACCAGTGGAACACAGAGGCAAATCAACAGAGCCTAATACTTACAGACTCTGCACTCGCGTTACAGTTTAGTCTGCCATGGTTCTTATTTAACTTTTGCTGCAACCCCTCAACAAAATGTCTCCTCACAACAAAGCCTTTCTCTTTTTCAAACCATCTCAGATAAAATATCCTCCCACAACACCCTGCTGGTATTCCCACCACTTCTGGCTCGTCAGCATCCTATCCATTTCCATCTCGTACACCCTCCAACATGAAACATGACCATATTCTTTTGTGGCTTGAAATATTAACGTTTTGTTGGGAATTTTGTAGCATTTTGTGGCTGCTGGTGAACTTAGAGAAAGGCAAGGGATGACTTATTTTCAGTGTGTGTGTGGTTGTGTGTGTGTTAAACTGTGTATACCATTTTTTTTCCAGTGTGATTGCATTCTGTACAGACAATATTGTAAAGTAACATTGTTGCTGTAGGTGACAGCAAAGGCTTAGGTGGCCGTTTTGTTTCCTCTGTTGATGTGTGTGGTGTTTGTGTCACTTTGATTATGATGAAGGAGGCACCGCAGATGAACAAGCAGCCCACAATTATAAGCATCTAATAATAGCTGTCCTTGGGTGATGTTTTGTTCCCCCACGGCTCCAAGCTATCCATTTAAATGAGTGCATTGCATTGATTGATTCTGACTGTGATCACTTGCTTTATCCAAAAATACTCACAATAGTGACAGTGTCCCTAGTATCCAATCATTGTAAGCATTTCTAGTAAACATGTTTCACAACATATTGAAACCTTACAAAAGCTGTTTGCCACTATGAAGAATTTTTTTTGGGAATGTCACCATTTGTCATGTCACAGGCGCACACGCACTCTGAAAGTCTTTACACGTGTCTCTGCTCTGTTACAACCAGTGTAGAGAGATGGAGGTTTTTGCCATAGTGATCACACGGAGAGCTTGCAGAGAGGGTGTCAGAGGTTGGAGCCGTCACACAACTAGCTTAATGCAGACACTTACACTCATACACGAACACAGATGCTCACACGTTATTAGCACATAATTGCACTCTAATTGCGATGAATCAGGTATAAGTGCATGCACGTACATGTACACGTGTGTGTGTGTGTGTGTGTTGCTTCATTGCCTTAGGCCAGACAGCCAATAGGGAAGGTCACAGTCAAGGTGTTCAGAAGGGGCTAGAGGGAAGGCTTAAAGGGGTTGGATCAAGGGCCCACAGGGCCTAATTGAACAATGCAATGACAGGGCAAGTGAGGAGAGAACAAAGCTGGGAGCGTTTACTCTCAGGCCACCCATTTTAAAAGTGGTGTGATCAGATGTGCTGATAAGAGCAAACAGAATAGTCTGGCTCAAATAGGCAGAGCATCTTATCACCACTCTGAGGGAAGGACGGAGGAAGAAACCGAGAGAGGGGAAGGAATTCAGTTCAAGAAGTTTTTATTATCCAGAGAGGTACATTTGACTTGTGTCAACACTAAAACCACTCAACAACATATGCACAAAACAAACATACAATACGCCCATTAATATGTGGAAGACAGTAGCTTAAAGGTGCATTAAGTAATATTCTTTCATATTTTCACTGATGTGTATGGGTAATGTGAAAGGGCTGCAGGTACTACTGATCCAACTGTGAATCAGTACCACAGCATTCAGCTGCATTCAGGTCAGTGTTTTGAAAAAACAAACAGAGTAGAAAACACTCACACAATCCCACTGTATGCTACCTGCCCAAATGGAGGAGCTATCATAAATGATGGAATGGGAAAACATAACACAACACACTGCTGGTGAACCAAACCTGTCTTTGTCTCCCTTCTTCCACACTGTCAGTAGATTCCTGTTGCAGAGGGGAGAGTGGCGGTAGTTTTTGATGTTTTCTTTTGTTTACTGCTTCTCAATGCAAAAAGTGTTGAAGGCTTTTGTGCCACTTATTACTTACTACCATTGAAGATGAGGCAAAAGCACCAGAGAATTCCTTCTAATACAGTGCAGATGTGTAAGGAGTGAAATTTAATTGCACTTTGAATGAGAGGAGTACTTAGTTATTTACTGGTCTCTTAGGCACAGTAAAGCAGCAAACAGAGGTCATGCATATTGTGATGTGATCCTTATTACAGATGTTTTCTGTGCCTGAAGACATAGGCTAAATAGGTGCAATATGATTTTGCACTGGGCTTAAATGTACTGTACCGAAATCTGGCCCTGTGTAACTAGAGCAGTAAAAAATGCCTTTCACAGAGTTCAGTGTAGTAGAGCTGAGTCAACACATTGACCTTACAGGGTATTTCTACTCCCCGCTGGTTTCATTGCTAGAGCTCAAGCTGCCAGACCAGGCTACAGTACTTGGTAAAGCAGATTCAATAAATCAAGGTAATCAGAGAGTTCCCTCTGGCAAACAACCTTGGGAAACAACTTCTGCTTTATTGTTCAGATTAATTATTTCTTTGTTTCAAACCATTGCTTGCCATTAACAGAAATGTAACATTCCTATATTTAATCAGTTGAGGCCTTGCCTTGTTCTTAGTTGTCTCAAAATCATCAACAAAATCATTCACTAAACTTGTTCAATGTCTGTATTATGTCAATCCTACAAAGTACCAAAGTGGCCCACAATTCGTCTTAAAATGTTTATAACTAATTCCTTATGGAACATGAGCTTTTTCTTAATCTTCTTAATCCTTGATTGTATACAAGGTTGGAGAAAACTCCATGAAGATTAACTTCACTGGAAATGAGTTCCTTATAAATGAGTGGGAGAGGTGGATGAAAGGACCTTTTTGTTCATTTTTCACTTCACTGTGATCTGAGTATTTGGAGTCATCATGTAATCGTTTCATTTATTTGGTTGATGGCAAGTATAAAAAAAGGTTTGTGACACACAGACAGAGTTTAAATATTATATGAATGTGGACAGGAGACAAAAATGGTACTAAACCTCTAATGTTGTAAAATCCTGGCTCTTCAACTGGGAAAGCTTATTAGCCGCCATATGAAAGTACGACTGCAAGGCTGTGTAAAATCAGTTTTTTAAAAACCCTGTAAATCTTCTGGCTTATCATTCTACAAAGTTAATTGTCTCAGACAATAAGCCCCAAGCATTGTAGTACACTTGGAGTGCCTAGGATTCAGATTTCTTTAAAGATGTCTCCACCGTCTGCCCTACTAAAATCTATGCTGAATAGTAGTTTTTTCGTGGGCAGTCACCACTTAGCCAAGGTCTATGTTACTTGGCCCTTCACTGAACAAATATACAATATTCATCATTGATATTTTGCATGGCAAATAGGAAATTATAATCTTGAAATATTCATCTCGCCTCTCTGCACAAGGAAATCACAGGAAGACTTTCCCCTATTTTAGCTGAAAACAAGAATTCCCTCTAAACCTCTAAAGAAACATAAATGAGACTCACAGCTATAGCTTTAGAATTTCCTGGCCCCGAGGTGATTAGTTAACTGAGGGTTTTCAGAAAAGTTGCCTGGCAGTATGAGATTACGTTTAGCTTTTTTTGAGTTCCATCTAGGTGTCCATGCCAATTATAATCAAGGCCTGGGACTATGTGCCATTATGGCCCACATCAGTCCAGACTATGATTAATGACTGTTCAAATATGGACGTGGAAACACTGACATTGATAGATGTCACTTTGCCAATGAGGCTTTTAACTCACTCCAGAATGGATTTGGTACAGTGCATGACTAACTGTGTGTCTCTGTTTTTTCTCTTTCACCAACTCTCTCTTTCTCTCCTTTGCCCATCTGTCTCTTTGCCACTTTTGCTCCTGAATTAATGCTGCCATTCCTCTACACCAGGTAAGACACGTTTTAAAGCTTTCTACACATGCACACACAATCTAAATATAATAATAATAATAAGATTAATACAGTGCATGTGGTTTAGAAGGAAAAGCACCAGTTTGCCAGTACTACTGCAGAAGAAGACATCACTGTATATGCTTTTGGACCTTTGCCTCCCACTGGCCCAAAAAAATTCACATTCACCAAGACAGACACTGTTGTCTCCCTGCTGATATGGCTTTGAACACTGAATGGAATCACATTGGCCCACTTTGTCATAATCCCACACTAAGCCACAACACTGGGGGTGGGGTGGTGGTGGTGTGTGTGTGTGTGTGTGTGTGTGTGTGGAGGGGGGGGGGGGGGGTTCAAGGCTCTGCCCATATGTGCACATAATTATATTTTTTGAATGCCTAAAAAGCACTGTTGGTGTTGTTTCTCTGTTTCTAATGAGATGCACAGCTTTGAGAGCAGGAGGGGATTGGAAAACAGATGCCTGTGTACATTTATAGAGGTTTGAAACATGCCATGAGTGAATGTTGGCCGGCTGCCTTAACTTTTCCCCATGTGGTAAAGCAAGCCGCAGCCTATCTGTTTTTGGTGTTGGACTACATGTCATGTGGTTCAGTAAGAACCAACTTAGTACCCTAAAGAATACGGACCACAGGAGATCTGATTTAATACATGCAGACACTTTGCACTAGTTTGTCAAGAAGTTGAGGTTTTTCACTTGAGCATGCAGCAGAGGCGCTATCCAGTGGGGACAGAATTTGAGCACGAAATAAGAGGAACATATTCGGGGAAAAGGTGATCATGTTACTCATTACTATGGATTAAGGGCTCACTGAATGAGCTGTGGACTCTTAATTGATATGGCAAAGCTAGAGGGACTTCTGAGTCTTGCTTAAGCTAACAATCATTTAGAGATGCAAATGCAAAATAAGGAAATTAGTTGAGATGGGCAGTGAGACGTGGTAAAATGGAGGGTAGAAGAATCTGAGAGGGATTAGATGAAGTGGTATTTACTGTGGGGAATATTGACCAGGGAGGGAAACATGGATTGTGGGAGCTGAGCATTTGGAGTGTGCATTAATCAAATATAAAAATGATAGAAAAAGCTTGAAATAGGAGGGGATAGATCAGGGCTTGAGCGCAGAGCAAGACAGTGAGGTGGAGGGCGGGTTGGGGGGCAGATAGAGAGATGGGAGCTAGTGGAGTGTGACAACTGTGGATTTCTCTATCAGTATTCCGTCTCTGTGACTGAGCTCCAGGGGCTTCAGGCAGCCATGTTCTCAGTTTTACTCACTCTCTCTTACACATACATATGTGCATACACACACACACACACACACACACAAACACAAGTATGCAGGCAAACACTTCACACACATTGAAACACAAGTATACACACTTTCTCCTTCTCTTTTTGTACCTTTCCTTTTCCTTAGAGTTTAACGCCAACAGCCAGAGCAACATTTAAGAGATTCTCTAACTCCTCCTCCAACTTTGGTGAAATCCCATGTTTTTAGGATTATGCCAAAGCAAGGCTGCTTGCTGAGATCATAAATAATCGTATGGATAAAGACAGTGCTGGCTGTTTGGGCCCCATGGATTATTATGGAGGTCTGTTTTGGGGTTTGACGTGGATGTTATTGTAAAAGTCCTCATCATTTGGCTCCACAATACCTAACTTTTCAAATACCTAGGATCATAAATAGAAATTAATAATAATAAATAAAAAATGCTCCATTGTTGCTAAAAAGGGTCCATTGATTAAAGTACAGCACAAGATATCTTGGAGCTCAATCTTCATGATGACAAAGCAGAAGCTGAAATACCCAGAAATCTCTTATTGTTACAATAGATGTCAAGAAACCAAGTTTTTCTTTTACGTTATGTTTTCTTTTGCAGCAAACGAAGAATATAGAAAAAGAATCTGGCCCTCATGTTTGATTCATGTGGTATAAATATATCACTAAACCAAGTAATATCATACATTAATAATTCTATTTTAACAAAGCCTTGTGTTTCCCACTGAGTTTATTACTGACAGTAAATCTCTCTGTAAATGCTGGCTCTCAGTGACAAAATGTTTTGAGACTCACTCAATAAGAAAGTGTGTATATTTAGGCGTGTCCCCACTTCACTGAACTTATCTTCTTAGGTGAACTTATGTGATTTGATTCTTTTATATTTTCCCAAATCCTCCAGTTGTTCATTACAAGTGCATCATTGCATTCCTCATTGTTTAGTCTTGTGGTGAGGAACTTGTGTATGCTTGCTTGGTCCTAAGAGGGAGTGTACTCAAAACGTGTACTCAAATTTCTGCACTTTGTCAACCATTCCACCTGTGAGGTAAATGACATGCATGAACAACAATGGCAGGCTCGTGAACGCTTGTGTGGACACCTGCTGTTTCTTTGAACTGTATAACATGAAAAAAACCTGCCAGCTTCTGTGCTTATGCAGATCATAATCACATATCAAGATTATGTGAAACATGGCACATCCAGTGAGCTGGCTCTGCTTTTAATGGAGTGCCATTGTCAGTTTGGGCAGGTGCAACCTGAAAACCTGGTCAGAATGTGTCACTAGGCTACATTGGACAACATCTTCCATTAAAGCAAATGTGCCAGGTTTATTTTACAATTCCTCATTTTACTTTATGCTTCATTTTGCGACATGTACAGAGTGAGCGTCCCTTCCCTTTTTGGCTTATGTCAAATGCTACAATTTGAAATGGCAATTCCCACAGATGTTGACTAAAGTCTTTTTTATGGAGAAATTTGAATTACAATTAGAGAGTTGAACTGAAAATGAATACATAAATAGGTAAATAATTGTAATCTACAAAGTAAAAGCAATCATATATTCATTAAGCTGTTATATCCGTCAGCTTCACATGCCAAACTGGTGGAAACAAGCTGGAAAAAGCTCTGGTGAGACTAGAGGGGAAAAGGAAGAGCAACTTCAACTCTGTTTAGTGCTGAAAGAGTTTATAAACTGCTACTTAAGTGCTTGAGGACTAGTATTTTTTGATGATGGTCCTTCATCTATGCCATATGTTGTTAGCTTCTTGACCAAGCCTTGAGGAGCACTAGGGATGATCGTGTGCCCCATTTTGGATTGATTTGAAGGCATGGAGCAGTGGCCTAAGTTTGGCTGAAATCAACTCCAAATGACGCAGCTGCAGGGAAATAAGAAGACCAAAACACATCGTTGAGGCATTCGGCCTCATTTGTCCTTCACCCATCTCATAGGCATTTATTGCAAGCTCTGCCATAACAAGCCAGGAGTGGCAGAATCTGCAACAGGCAACAGAAGACTCTGGCTTGCCTTTGTGCCTAGTCTTTTAAACAAGGTGTTATTTTGATTTAGTACAGTAACATGTTAAAATCACATCTATTGTTTTTGTAGTGGTAAATATTTCCATCTGAAATGACACCCACTAATCCACCTTCGACCTTAACACCCTTTGATTGACACACCTCACACGCTGTCAGCTTCTACTACTAGGTAATTGGAGTGAGAAAGCTCTCGGCTCATCCATGGCCATTTACTTTGACATATCGGTATGTGTTTATAAAATCAGGTGTGTTAGTCAGTTACCCACCAATACAGTGTGTTCACTCTGTCCAAGCAGATCTCAATGGGAATGAAGCAGAAGAAAAGCATTTTGTTGGAGCTACTTTGATTATGCATACCATGCGTCTAATTGACCTCTCCCTCTCTCTATTTCTTTCTCTCGCTTTATTTCTCAATTTCTATTTCTCTTGTCACATTTAATGAAAACACCTGACTCCACTAAGTAAAACTCAATGTAATTAAAATATTTTGCCCATTCAGATAAATGAGTTTGTTGTTCAGGGTTAATAGAAATCGAATTCACCATAAACGGCTTGATGCTATTGATGTTAAATAAAAAATAATTTTTCATTTTTATTTTGCAACACCATTTTACAAAATAGTGCAAAGGCATAACGATGGCCATCCTTTCAATTTAATTATATTTTACACTTCAGTGCCGCATAGATTTGATTCCTAATTTGTACATCCTGATTTAGTTTTCACTCATGAGAATACAGCAGATTTCACCCCTTGCGTGGAGTAAATTGTTTATTTCCCAGATAGTTTTCTGTTTGCCTTTTGGAGGACATACTGTGTGATTGCTGAGCCTGCAGCCTCTGGTGGTCTTATTGTGGTGCTTTGGTCACAGGAGTCATAGGTCTGTCCGGTTTTCTGCCCTGCCATGAGTTTGGGCCAAGTCTAACTGTTGTTCCTTGCGGTGACAGGCACCCATGGCAGAGGTTGTCACACACTTTAATAATTCATTTTTCACTCAGAACCCTCCCCTCATGAGACAAAGCCAAACTGTTTTCACAGGTCAGAGGAGAGAGTGAAAGCACGTAATGGATTCCCGCTTTATCACCAAATGGCCTCCCTCTATTATGGACAAAACAAATAGAGTGAGAGAGAGAAGTGGATAAAGAAAAAGAAACAGATTACCTGGTCTGGTGTGGGTTGCTATTAAGGCAGAGAATATTGTATTTTTCATGAAACAGAAATCTTTTTGTTTACCTATTATCTCTTGTCATATGCAGAGATTTTCTTTCACAAGGTTATTCTGTTATCCTTTACCTTAAAATTGAAGTTAAGGGTATTTTATTTTATTATTAATTATTATTATGATAGTTATGTTATTGATTTTCTTTTTTCCTCCTACAATATATAGGGACTTCTCATACACTGACATAGAGAACTAAATGGATACATAATGCAAACTCCTGAACATGTCGACTGCATTCCCAGCTGCAGCTTCCAGCTTCCGAGCTTGCGTGTAAATATTCATGGCACCTATTTTGCTGGTGATGCCCATCCTGGATAAATGAGGCATGGACAAAGGGGCGCTGCTAGCTTGCTGCCATTTCACCCACCGGATGAGTTGACTTTAGGAGGTGTTGATGGTTTAATGAGGGTCTGGCAGCTTAGCTATCTGTGTGTGTGTGTGTGTGTGTTTTCTTGTTTACCCAAGCTGCTGAATAGGGTGACGGTTTTTGAAGCAGCCCACCACTGCCCCTCTCTACGCGCCTCATTTGCAGAGAGCCATGATCTCATTTTAAATAGGGTCCATTAGCATAGTGTGATGTGGCCATGTCACCTCCAGGCTAGCTGGACACAACTGATGGCTAAGCATGGAGATACAGATGTTGTTTGAGTGTGTGTGTGTGTGTGTGTGTGTGCGTACAAAGAGGAGGGCAAGCATTTCACTTTTCAGTGGTTACTCATGCTTGTGGTGTTTACAAAATACTTAACTGACTTATATTACATAGTTTTGCTTTGGAAGATAATTCAGATATGGCTGTTGACCCTGGCAAGTCAGGGTCTTGTCATTCTGGGCCACACAAGATTCACATGTGACCATTCTTCTTCCATGCAGCTTGTTAGCCTGCCTGCTTGGCTGGATAGCTTGTTAACGGTGGTATGCAGTACAGTGGAAGGCATCACTGCGGGACCAGACTGCCAAGAGTTTGGTGGGTGCAAGTCGCCTTACTTCCTGTGGGGTTTGAATGCTACCAAATTCATGCTGGTGAAGGCTTGGGGTGGGTTTGAGTTGGTAGGAGAAGTATATTTGTGTTTTAGTTTTGACTCTTTGTCTATATTCCTATCTGCTATCTATCATGTCTGTTAATTGGTGGTTTTAAGCACTTTTGTTTTTCCGTAATTGCTGTTTGTGTTGCCATCACTTTGTCAGTGTCTTTGTCAGTGTTGACATCAAAGTGCTTTTTTGTATCTCAGACTAAATCACCACATTAATAATACATGTTGTCAACTGAGCAAAGTCAAGTTGCTAGATGTCACAAACATGGAGCACAGCACCCAAGGGCCACAGATGGTTATTCATATAAACTGACAGCCCACTGGCCTTGTTCACACTTGTGTCTTTCTGCATGTGGTAAAAAAGGAAAAAAGTAGTTTCACAAGTAGAATGCTGCTATGAATCTACCACCACTACTACTACTACTACTACTACTACTACTACTACTACTACTACTAATAATAATAATAATAATAAAAAAAATTATAATAACAAATTATAATTATGACAACAATGATTACGACAACAACTTTGTGACTTCTGTGAGGTCCATGATGTCCTGGCCACTTTGATGAAACCCTAAAATGTATCAGTGACTTTTTGGATTCTGAACACTTGATGCCACTTTACTTTGACATAAACCGTCAACATCAACTTCCCTCATAGTCCATGCATGAGTACTATGATATCCGGGAAAAGCTGAGCCTCACAATACTGCAGTGTTTTTACAAATTACAAGAAAAGTACTCTTCTCAAAGCTCACACAGCCTCCCTTACTCCCCACCTCTCTGAAATATAATGCATTACTTGCCTGACTAAATTAAAATGTCTTCATCACATGCCTGCAGGTCTGCTTCAGCCATTCGATTTGAATCAAATGTCTCAGTATTACCTGGTTTCAAGTTGTTGACCATGTGTATTGGAGGTTTTCACTTCAACCTCATCGCACACTTTGTTCTGTCCTTTTTTAATTCAAACTCATTTTGTTTAAATGTTGTTTTCTTTGTTCTCAGATACCTTTTCTTCTTTTGTTTAATTAAAAGCACAAGCTGTCTGAAACAATTAAGTTTTTGCATAGGGCTGGCAGAAAACAACTGCAACATTATTCCTTTATGTACTCATTTTCATTTTCCACTGAGTCTTACAATAACAAACACGAGAACAGTTCAACGTAATGGCGAGGACATGGATTCAAATCTTTTGGTGATTAGGTTATTCGTTTTCTTTCTTCCTCTCAAACATTTGTGAAATTGTTCAACACTCTGAATCTCCTACGAATGGTGTCCAGCAACAGGTTCTTGATTTGCTGATGTGACAAACATCAACCAGTAATCGGCCCCACCAGCTTATTCTCCCAAACCTCCAGACAAATCAGATCAAACCACGTTTGAGTCTATCAAACTTGAGCAGGTCCCCTCTGCCATTTGAATCATCTAATGCTCAGTCTTTCATTTTTTACTGGGATATCCTAAAGACTTTGGCACAGGACTTATATAATAATTATAAAGTGTTCTAATATTATTTCAAATGTTTCCAACAATGTTCGAACCCATGAAATCTCATTTGGTTTCCGTCAATGGCGTCATATGCCCATTACCCCCTGTAGTGGCTGTAACTTCTGGGGAAAGACGGGAAACATCAGATGATAAGTCAGAGAGTGGGGAAGGATGGAGTATGATATCAGAATTATACCCAGAAACAGCTTTTCATTAGAATGAAATTACATAATGTGAATAAACGTGGGTAAGCGTGATGTTAATAAAACTTTAATTACCTCATCCTTGAACATGATTTCTGAATCACATCAGATTTTCATCCGCAATGCTGGGTGTTTAACTAATGAAGGCAACAACTCCAATGATCCCACACTACTTCACAATGTCATCAAACAGTTTTTTGTTATTGTCTAGATTGAGAGGTCCCATAGTGGCAGAAATTACATACTGTGCGTTTAGACATTTAAACATTTATTCAGCAAAGCAATACTGTAAGTAGTTCTATTAAGCAACCCTTTATTAAAGCATTCACTAGCTGAAAAATTGTATTTCCACAAAACCACCATATTTTTCAGCTTATAAAAGAGCTTGGTTGTAGAGCCCAACACAGTGCCGAGCACAACAGTCACACTCCATTGCCAAGGTCCACAGTGCCCGAATCTGCTCATCCCCTGCTGGTTGCCAGTGAGCATAGGACTTGACCTTTACCTAACCTTCATATTATAGGTCTTGAGCCCACAAAAGATCGGCCCCACATTGTGTATTAAGTGCTGTGCCCAGCAAAGCAACAGGGTTCGTCCAGATCCAAAGGGCATGTCTGCATGGATCCGGGATGTCTCTGGTCTGAGCAAGGTTGGACTTGATGTTGTTGGATCAGCCTATCCCAGAATGCACCAACAACTTGAGGTTTGCCATTCTTTGGGTTGTACTATATGCAGGGATGTTTAACTGATATATGAAGAGGCAGTTCTCTCTCTTCAAATGTAGTTGTTGCTTCTATCCTTAACTGGAGTGGGCTGTTTAACAGAGGGTGAACAAGGTCAGTTTGAAAAGTGATTCCACTTTGCTGCCACTTTGGTGTGAAAACACTTGCTATTTTTGACTGTATAAGTCAACAGCACAACCACGTTTTTTTTGCATTATTAGTATTTAAGTTTGAAGTTCTTTGCATTAGCCTTCTTGTATATTTTGCGATAAAGCCACGTCTCACTGTTTGGACTCTGCAACAGTTGTAAGAGCTACAATATGTAATGCTGTGTAATTTTTCATAGCATGAGAAATGAGTGAGAAATTAGAGCAGTAGGTGGTACTCTTTGGTCAAACCCCCTGAGGGGTCTTCATGTTTAATAGAATGATTAGAGGGAAGGGGACTACATAAAGGGTTGAGAGACATCAAGGTGACTGGTAGATGAGGTGTCTGAGGATAGAACTTTGCAATAGGTGGTGATCCTGAGTGTAAACTTGCACATCAAACATTCTTGTCTTTGTCTTAACTTTGCCTTGTCTTTGTCTTGCCCGTCAATGAACGCTAACCTGTGTTGGCAAGGTCTACGGTTTTATTCCTCACTGCTCCTGGTGGGCAACTCTCCACACCGGTATCTCTTCATTTTTTATTTACAAACAAGGCTTACACTGCCTCAACAAGCTGCTATTCATCTTTGCTAATTAAGTCGGACAACACGTTAGTCACAGTTATGCTGACTATCAATCACACAGGAAGACCATGAAACTGGGGGGCGGAAGGAAAGACAAGATGAATGTTCCTGCCTGAGTGTCTCTCGGTTGGTCATATTGATTGTGCCTTTATTCAGCGGCAGTTGTTTGTATTAGTGCTGTGAGAAATATTGCCATATCATACAATATTTGCAGTATACTTGGTGTTCCTCTGGTTCTGAGGACTTGAGCATGTGTACACAAATGAACATGTTCACACCCTTGCTCATTGTTCATGTACTTTCCATCGTATTTTTCAGGATTACATGTGTGCATAAACACTGCCTGACTTAAATTAAAATTATCTAAATTACTCTTGTTAGGCTTTCTAGATACAGATGAGATAGAAAAGGAATTAGACTTACATTTGAGGGAATTTACAGGTAAAAGGTCTCAATTTTTTGTACATGTATTGGTTTTGACTTCCAAACAAATTTGGGATCCAAATTCTTTAGATTAGGACCAAAAATGTCAATAAATCCCTGATGTTACTGACGCCAACTGTACATTATACTGTGCTCCTAAGTAGTCAGACTGGTGTCCATAAAGTGTCAGTGTGCTTTTATCATTCAGATAAACTTTCCATATATATATGTATTTTTTAAAATAAGTTAAATAATAAATGAAAAGTTTCCATTTTTTCATTTCATGATAAACATTGTTTTTTTTTACCACACATTTTGTTGTGGGCAGTTATCCATTGTAGTAATTATTCTACTATTCATATAATTAAAGATGTTATTTATTTACAATTTCCCCGTTTTTTCTGGAAGTATGCCCCATAGTCGTTTAACTGTGATTGTTGAAAGAGACCGCTGTCTTTTAGTCCTTTTTTAATTTTAATCTCAAAGCAGTTCACAGTAAGAGTAAGAATCTGTCAGACAAAATAAAGGACACATTCATCTCTGTGTTCAAAGTGGTGAAGTGCCCAAGGTCTGCTGTTATAATAAGGAAATAAAAGTTTTAAAGCCCACCTCACCTTTTTCCAACAACTGAAAAGACCATAAAAAAAGATCCTCTTTTTATTTGTTGTTGTTGTTGGTTTTGTTTGCCCGAAGCAGCATTCCTGTTTTCATTACTATCTTTTTTGGCTTTGCAAAACGGTTTCATTGATATGACCCCTCAAGCTTTTCTGCAGTACCTTTCGTGTATTTGTCAAACTGTTCTTTTTTTAATTCCATACTAATAAGTCCCTACGGTTTTGTGCTCTGAGGATCATTAACAAACGTGCTGTGAGTGTCTGTTTATGGGTGAAATTTGAAGCTATTGTTTAAATTTAAATTCTACAGGTATAAAATAAAAGTCTTTACTCCACAAGACATAATATTGAGAAAATGTTCATATTTTTTTTTAAATAACCTAAATTTCAAATTTTTACATTGACCATCCAGTAAAGTAGCTCCAGTGTAGAAGACCTTATCGCCACATCTATCGCCTTATCTACCAGCAGTGTAACAAGCATGTACATCTAGATAGGATTATGAATAGGATTAACAATGTTTATGAATGGTTTCATAATTAAAATTATAGATTTTGGGGGGTTGTTACAATGGGTTGACTACATTGCTGCACAAGTGTTGTGAACTGAAAGTGAATAATAGTGAATCTACTGATATTTGAATAAGATTAGGGAAAGAGCGTGACTGAGAATGGCATGAGAATAAGGATACACCTGGAGAGCAAGTATTCAAGGCAAACATTTACTGTATATAAATATCCATCACCAAGACCTCCACAACCATATTTTAGCTGCACTACATGAATGCACACTACTTTCTGCATTAGCCCCGAATGTTGCACAGAAAAGCAGATAAGTGAAATATATATACGACAGAGGGCTCCAGAAATCTGTTCTATGGTACATTTGGGGCTATAGTTTCTGATGATGTTGCATTAGATTGTATTATTGATTTCTATTTGTCTTTTTTACTTCTACTGCTATAACCTCTGAATTGTCTGTAATAAGGATTCAGCTATTGTGTTGCTCAGGCCTGTTCACAATGTTTTCTCCCCTTTGTCAACAGAGATATGTGATGTTTTGTCTTGTTTGCCCAGTAAACACACTCACAGAGTACAGTACAGCCCTAATGGCTCAGTTGGCTCAAAGCAGTGTGAAAGAGCAACGCTCTGATGTGAAGGCACAGAAGTTATGCATTTTCCATAAAACATTACAGGCAAGCCGCCGGTGTTTTTCTTTCTCAACTTCTGTACACTCTACCATCACAACTGTTGTGCTTCTTCCAGTAAAGAGAGATCATTTGAAGCACAGGATCAGCTGCATGTGGCAATATGGACACACATAATCAATCAGGTGTACAAGCAAAATGAGTCACTGTTTAGACATCCATCTGAAGGAGTCTGAAGATTTCTTCCATGATGTTTCTAAGCCAATGATTACTCCTCCTTTAATGGTCATCTCTCATGACTTTGTAAATATTTCAGTACAAGGTTCTCTTGCCGTTATGTGAAGTAGAAAATAAAACCTACCTACTGAATACTTACAGATGTCTGTAAGCTGCATTAAGTTTTATAGGATAAATTGTGTCTAAGTTTAAAGGGCTCACAATGTACTTCTGTAGAAATTGAGAGAAAAGATAATTGCTATTTTCAGTGCTTTTGACATTGCTATAAGAGGGCCGTCACCACGAGTCTCAGAAAGAAGGCATATAGGAAGTCGAGTGTCCTCCTACTTTCATTCTTGGGTCTCTAAGTCTTGGTTTAATTTTCATGTCTCTTCCTTTCCTTCCATCTGAGCAGCGATAAATCTTGCCCAATCAGCTCAAGGTCAGCCCATCAACTCAGAGACAGGTGCAGAGAGAAAGGAAGAGAAATGGGAAAAAAGGTATTGACCCAAGGGACAAAAAAAAAAAAAAAGTGTATAGCCATGCAGGATAGTGTAATGGGGTCAAAAAGTAATAATATCAAAAGAGGGACAAAAGAGGTAAAACTGCAATGAAACGACAAGACAATAACATTAGGTTGGACTCTGAAGTCATTTAATGTCTACTGTTGGTCTGAGTGGTAGGAGACAGACCCTCACTAATGTTGCATCTGATATTCAAAACCCCCTAAATTTCTCCTCTCATTGGGCCGGCGGGGGCAGGTCAATGTTGTGACATCACAATAGGTGGTACAGGTCCACACCATCCATCAAAACTAAAGTGCCTATTAGATGCCTTTAATATTTTACTAATTAAGATTGCTGAGTGCTCAGCCATCATTCACTCCCATTAAAGTGGGCTGGGTTCACTATAAAGTGTTAGGTGACATTGATTGCCCTACTGTAGTGTACCCTCAATAATGGGTTTCAGGAAATTTACCCTTCCTCTTGCCTGCCCTGTAGTAGTTGATAAGGAGATACATGCTAGTCTGCAGAATATGTAATTGATGTAGTTTGTTTTGATCCTCCTTCCATTTGAGTCTGACCTCTTGCCCACACAGTACAGGGATGAATAGTGTCCTTTTACTGGTTACATCTGAAGCATTCATTGGGTAATTGATTTCGAATGGCCTCAGTTGATGCAAACTTGCTGTTTTTGTTAATTTTGAGTTGGACGAGCTCTGTGTTAACGTCACAGCACAAGTCCAGCCTTCTCTGTGGTAAGTAAGCACTTTGTAAGGCCTCAGTTGGAAAGAGTAGAAATGCGATCACCCATTGAAAGCACTAAGCCAGCTTGGCTCGGCTAAGCATGTCATTTTTTTCAGAGTATCTACAGTTCACACAGCCTCAATTTTTTTGCCCTCCAATCCTTGGCTTAGTTTTCACCTCTCATTCTTGACACAAATAACAGCACAAGCCAAGATAATGCAGATCTTTAGTCAGGGTAGAAGTCATCTGGGGTAGTTGGATGATAAACCAGCAAAATGCCTAATTAGGAGTGACTATATCTTCATGGTATTTCAAATCGAACGGGGGAAAAAGGGTTATTTCAGTGTCTGGCCCCCTTGCTGTGGGATTTCTACTGTTGAGGCAGGCTGACTGTCAAATGTCAGTCTAAAAAGTGTATGTCAAACTCCTGCTGATGTATGATAACTTGCAGCAGAGTGAAGCCTTTAGAATGTTTAATTATTAAAGAAAACTTAAAGTCTGGCTGCTACAAATGATTGCTGATGCACGATTCAGCAATTCTGCAGCAAAACTGCTCTCGCCACTTAGAAGATTCAACTCCCAGTAATGATTACTGATGTCTGTATCAAATATCATATTCAATTCCAGGAAATCAGCTCAAAGTCACACTATACTATAATACTAAGTACTATATACTAAGACACAGAACAAATGTATGTAGCATATGACTGTGTGGCAAAGCCCCTGGCTTGTTAGCTAAAACTGTTTAGTAGCACAGTAGTCAGCGGCAGTTTTTAAAAATATTAATCCTTGAAGCCATTTGTTTATTTTCTCACACATGACTAGTCATTCAGTTTGGCTCCAAGGCTAATATCATTGTGCAGTAAAAGTAATAAAAAATACATGTTTTTATTGAGAACAACTTACACCCTGAGAGGTTAGGCATTTGCTCCTCACGTTTTCCACTGCATGTTTCTCAAATAGCCTATTTTCAAAAAGGTCTCCATGTTTATAAGAATAATTATGTTTTTCTTTGAATAGGAGATACTATAGAAATATTTTAATGGGTTGTTTAGCTGTGGATGAATGCATGGGTATTTTCCTGGCAACACCGGCAGCAAAACCAATGGATTTATTTAATGTCTGTGAGCACATTTGCAGAGGAATTATATCAATGACCTAAGTTTGTCAGAAAGTATGTGCAGTTCAGGAGAACATGGTAAATCATTATTTCTCTCAATTAAAAAAATAGAAAAATAGGCTTTTGAATTGTGCATCACTTGTTTGCACTGGAGACTAATTAAAACACAGTCATTGGAAGCAGCTGATGTCTGCTGTAATTGCTAGACCTCTGATTCTCGTCTAATTGTTGTGTCTTTTGTAATTGGAATTATAGATAACAACCAGGCTCCTGGTTTCTTCTTGGCCCGGATAACTGGGTGAAGAGGGTGTAGAAGGTGCAGTGGGGTGACGAAGAACAGGGTCAAGAAAGAGAGCGTGGAGATTAAACTGGAAAAAGGGAGATTAATTGTCTGTTGTCCTAAGATTGGCTTGCAGCTCCATGTTGCGTATTTATGAGGTGGAGATGAAAAGGAGCCCTTGTGTCCCACATTCCCATGCTAATGAAATTAGGGCCCAAAAGAAAGAGATAGGGAGACCCACTGTGAGAGTGAGACATAAAAAAATGGATGGAGACTCGCACTAGAAGACCATGAGAAAGTGAGGCAGACCGGAAACAAAGATGGAGTGACGGAAATTAAAAGGATACAAGAAAAAAGGGGTTTTGTTGCTACACCACATTAGTTCAGTCCCCACTTGACATGTTCACTGAACAAGAAAATGTTTTCTAATCATATTATTAGTTATTGGAATATAGTTTGTAAACCCTCACGCCTAATCCTTTTTAGTCAAACAAAAAAGGAAGCAAATGCAAATACACTTTGTGCTTTTTTCAATTACTGTAATCCTGCTGGTGAAGGACTATCTTGGGATAATACAGTGTCTGACATTTAACAGTCTATTGAAGGTTTTCTTTCATTGTGTAATGTTGAATTCACTATTGAAATGAGAAAAATACCCAAGTTAGAACCAGGTTACAAAACCAATGCTTCCCTGTTACATCTTGTTCAGATTACTCCCCACTAAGTGCAACAGTCGAATCAGCCTGTCCAGTTTTTAGTGTTTCTCAAATATTTCCTGGGCAGCTCTCATTCAAGGATACAAAGGAAATCATCTTTTATAAAACACTTCTGTTTTGTCCATCCATAGCCGTGGGTATCTGTCTTTCTGGACTGTTTATCCAAATCAAACCATATTTAATTGTTTGTTTATTTTTACACATCACCATGCTACAGGAAGCATTTGTCTTACCTATGCGTTGACAAGGGAAAAGAGACTTCCAATGACTCCTGGATGCGACATGCGTTAACACATTGGACAATCCAGATTGGACATACAGTCTCTCCTAAAGGGGATTATTCAAATGAAATCATCAAGAGATGAAATGGGTGACGTATAAAAGATTTGTCTGATCATAGAGAAACACAGTGTGATTCAGCATGTGTATGTATGCACGTGTGTGTGTGTGTGTGTGTGGTGGGGGGTAGTCATAAAGGCACCTCATCAGAATGCTACTGTCATTCAAACTTTGAATTGCAGCGCCATGAACATAAAAATAGCCAGAGGTGAGGGCTTCTCACCGATTACTCTGAAAAATAGCAGGAATTCAATTATATGGCTGTGCATGCATGTGTGAAGGGATTTGGAGGTGAGGCGTTCTTGAGGTGTTTCAGTGGTGGCAGTACGCTTCAAATTTTTAGGGGCTAAGTTATCCTGAAACATTAAATGATAAGAGAATTAAAAGAAAATGGGTCGCAAATTTGTGTACGCACACACAAGAGTTATCTTACAAGTATGAATCTGGTTCCAAACACCACATTTTTAGCCCCAGTAATAGCATCTCAAACCATTATCCAATTCAACCTCCAGACATCCGATTCATTTGTAATTCCTTTTTTGGTTCTATTTTATTGCAGCAGACTAATACTCTGATAAAAGGTTGGAGATAAATTCTGTCTGTGTTCTGAGTGTTATTTTCCTCGTTGCTGAGAAGTTCAGAGTCATTTGTGAAAAGGGGATTTAATGACAGAGGCTGATACAATTGGTAGCTGTCTTTTACATGGCATCCTTTTCATTGATTGGAGAAAGGTGATGGCAGTTCCCTTGTTGCTAATAGCCTGCTGATGTGTTTAATCAGGCACTGGGTGACCTTTTACAGGACACACCCTACCTCTTTCCCCCCTATGTAGCCATGAACACATACACACACACACACACACACACACACACACAATCAGTCAAGGACTATTAATCCGGTGAGTTACTTTCAATCACTACACCATATGCCATTCTCCCTATTATCTTCAAGTGAAATTGACAGGCAACATGGCACAAATGATTCCCTCCCATTCCTTTTAATGAAATATTGCACCTATTATCAGAACAAAAACATTAAAGCATCATAAGTACCCCATAATAACGCACATCCTCTTTCCTCTACCAACACACATACCCACAGACAGAGGAAGTGAGACATGCAGGATTTATAAAAGTTCAGAATTGGAGAATTACAAACTTTGTGCAAAGAAAAGTTAAGAAATCAATTTTAATCTTTTACTAAATCAGTATCACATTATGAATATGGCTGCTGCCTACAGGCCATTTGAATGTGTGTGCAGGGTGTGTAATTGTATGATCTGTTCAGACTGTAATTGTATTGAAATGAAATCATTCTACTTGGCTGGGGTCTTCTTACACCCGAGAGAATGTTCACAAAAACTGGAGTAAAACTGCCTAATGAAAGTTTGAATGGCTTTCACACCTGGAGTCTATCTGCATGCGTGCGAGTGTCCACGAGCCCGCTTGAAAAAAGGCAAATGACCCACTGAGGCTACCTTGCCAAACGGCGGAAGTTCTCATACTCATTTCAACTTTTGAAACATTTTCCCTTAATGCTTTAATTAACTCAACTTTGATTGGTCCGACGTTATTATTAGAATGTAGCTTGAATTGCACTTTTAAAGATCAAATTTCTAAGTGCACACGGCTAAGTTAGCAAGAACAGCGTCTCCCGGGGAGGGTCACATCGTGATGGTGTATTTTCACTACAACGCTGACTCATGCCTATCAATATGTCGATATTGAAGTGATGTTAGTGGGCACTTTCTCTGCCCCTGTAAAAGAACATACCATAGAATATTATATATATATATATATATATATATATATAGTGTTGTGTTGATAAGTCACTTCTTGTTGTTCTTGTTGTCAAGATTAATGAAATATTTTGTAAACATTTGCTATACTTGTTTCTTCTGTTTACTTTCCCTGAGATGTTTTTGTGTCTGTTGACCTGACCTGCAGCTGACTCCTGTTTGCCAAATAACCTCATGTGTCAGTTCACTAACAAAGTTTGTTCGTACTTGTTGGTCCTTTCAAATGGCTTCCGCCTGCAGCCGCAAAGGCACTTCATGTTTGAACCTCTGGCTCCCTTAAAGAACAACAGTGACTTTGAATTAAGCCTCGCGCTGTGTGTGTTCTTTTGGAGTTAGAGCTTCTCCCGCACCCACACAATCCCTCTGCTTCCCCACTGTGTCCACTCTGCGTCGGTCTTTGTTTCTTTAAAGTTAGAGCCATGTCTTTGCACTTGCATGCATACACACACACACACACACACACGTACACGTTTACTTATGCACACATTACTGGGCTGCTTTCCTTGCCTGGTTAGCTGTATAATTGAGTTTTGGGGATGCAGCCTGGCACTTCCTCCTCGTGTGCAGGCTCCCCTCATTACAGAAGCCTAATTGGGATTAGTGCAGCATTTTGTTTTGGCAATGTTAACGAGGCCTGTGGTCAGTGCCAATATCTGGCTTGTTCTTCTCCCCAACTCCAGGACAAGGAGCCATTTGTGTGTTCATGTGTTTGAGTTTGTGTGTGCTTTTGTCTTGTGTTGTTGTGGTATACATGTCTTGCCAGGTTTACCTCTTGGGTAGGCTAGGCTAGAGAGGTCTCCCCAATGCATGGAGCAATAATGTTATGCAACACTAAATGTCATCATTATAATTAGAAAATCTTTACAAAAAAAAAAAGATTTAGTTTTTTAAAGGTGTATTTTATGCAGATTTTGCATATAAACAGTGGTGGGGTTTTCCTCTATTGTGCATAATGGAAAAGATGCAAGCAGTTTCTATCTTTTTATCCATCGCAAGATGATAGCTATCTTTTAAAGGGAGATGGATAATGGAATAAGAAAATCAGCCTGAGAAAGACTGAGGTTGGACACGAGGCTTGATGGAAGTTCTGTCTGTTTCATACAGCAAAATGACTGAAGCTCATGTACCTGCGAACTCAACTGACTGCAAAAGATGAGATGCCTTCAGGACATTGCTGGGGTGCTCACTTAATTACCCCATTATACTCAGAAAGCCTGGGGAGAGCGCTGCAGTTCGACTCTTCACTCATCATATTAATAAAATACCTATCATCTTTGGCACATTACTCTACTTGGCTGTTTATAACTTGGTTGCTATTCTTCTCCTGAATAGACGATGGGTAGTTGATATGTCAGAATGTTTAAATGAAATAGCCATGCATGAATGTCAGATGTCACAGACTGAATTAATTATTCTTGTTAATTGCTTTCAGTATAAACACATTTTAAACACAAAAGTCTGATTTTGGAAATCGTCCTATGCAAACAACACGTACCTATTGAATGTTCACAAAGATCCATGTTTACATTAGGTACGCACTATGATGAAAGAAAGTGTTTCTTCACCAACAAAGAAAATACTATAGACTCTTCCTAATGAGCTTGTCCAGTGCTTCTCCTGGGAAATAGTCTTTTTTTGCTGTTATTTTAGGAGAACATGAGTTAATTTTGATCAATACCTTCATCGTGCCGTCAGGCCAATCCTGTAACCACCAGCTGAATTACAGTAGTGTGGGTCTCACTGCTGCCAATCCATCAGGATGAAAGTGAGCTTTTTTTTTTCTCCTGTTGCCTGCCTGTCCGCCTCCCTGTGTGTGGATGGATGGATGGGCGGATGGGTGCAGCAGGTGGAGCTTGTTTTCCATCACTACAGAAGCATTATTGTTCTTCAACAGAAACTCCACAAACAGTTGTTACAAATCTTTGCTGAAAAGTAATTCACTCTCAAAATACACCTAATCTTTACATCTTACGAGATCATGCGTTTTATATAGAAAGGATGAACATGACTCTGGGATCAGCTGTAGAATTGCCAAGATCTGGAGGAATCAAATAAAGATATTTGCACAAGCACACAAAAGGCATGGTGTGCACACAGAAATACTCAAACAAGCAAACTCTGGCACTGCTCAGTTTAATATGTCCTCCCAGTCAAACAGCTAACACACACATACACACACTGGCTTAAGCAATGCAAATGTTTTGACAGACTGAAACTATATAAAAATAAAATCACATGAGCATGACAGTCAACAGCTCTGTGAATAATTCTTTTTCAATTAAAACCACTTGAAGTGGATCACTTACTAGATTTGAAGATGATTAGTAGATCGCCGGCTCCACTGTTAGCCCTGAGTTATATTCTGCTGGACTGAGATCAATGGTTGTTAGCTGTTTAAGGGTTTGATGGGGATCAATTTGCAAAATAGTTTAAATTGACTTTTTTTTTTATCGCACATAACATCCAGAGTGCTGACATTTGTTTACTGAAATAAATAGTCACAGATAAGTGAAAATGAGGGAAAACACAAAGATTAAGAGAGAGGGCAATCTCTTCAGTACAACAATATTGTATATACACTGATCCTTTCGTGAGTCTTTGTGTTTGGGTGTCATCAGCTCTGGCTTTTACAGTTTTAATCCTTGGCAAAAAAAGAGGGATTTTTCTCCTGTCTTTCCCCTTTTTATTTCTGAAAATGACACACTGAGGGTTTACCTTTCTCTGCAACTCCACGACTTGTCAGCCTGAGCCAAGCAAGGTTTTTAAAGCTCCCTGATGAGAGAACGAAAAACCTTGAACCTCCTCATTACTGAAGAATCTCGCCAACCAGGGCAGGCATCAAAGAATGCTTCAAATTGACTCCTTGATACCTCTGAATCTACACCAGCACGTCTTGCTGCCCTACTTTACTTCATTGAAATATTTACATCACCTTAAAATAAAAAGAAAACTTTGCAGATGCTTGATCGGTCGTGGGGTAGACGACTATCATTTGTTTGTGTTTATGATATCTATAATGTTCCATGCTAATGTCCTTTAAGTGTCGTTAAATTTAAAAGTTAAACTAAAACCAACACATTTCTGTAAAGGTTCTCTACAGAGATGATTTTTTTCTTTTTGCCAAAATGCAATAAAATAAGTCCCAGGTCTTGAAGTTTAATAACGTAAAAGTTTTCAAAATAGCTCTGTGAGTCAGATTTCATGCAGATTTCTTGTTAACAGCTTGATTCTGTTTGCAGTTTGCTGATTTGCTTCCTTGTTAAATATTGCCTTTGCCATTGCATTTATGTCTATCTGAGAATCAAGAGATCTGGGCTGACTTACTTTCCGTATTGCCTCTTCTGTTGTTTTGTGCGGTGCAGTTTTGGAGTCTGTTAATGCTGTAAAATATGTTGAAGGAACTCAAGGGTAATAACCCCTCCAAATACTGTGCACAGAGCAAATATTTTTACTTGGCATAGTGAGAGTGAACCCGGTAGAGAGCATGATGCGGAAATCCAGTACTGTTGTGTACACTGGGAAGTTTGATCATCTGAAGAGCTATTTATGGCATGGTTATTCTTAGATTACATCTAAAATACCTGAACTTGTCACCAAGAAGACAATACAGCTTCATAGTCGCCAGTCAGTGTATTTTTGTTGCAAAGCTCATAGATAAACATTTAGCTGTTTAAGGACACATTTCAAAGCTCCTGTATGCAAATTATATTTTTTTCAGTGTGCAACTTTGTATTAATTGATTCCTAAGTAACTAGTCACATAGAGACTAGCAAATGTTTGACAATGTTGTAATAGAAACATTTTGTACTACCCGCTGTCATGAGACTCAAGCTTATGTTTTAAAATAGAACAGTACCATTTGGCAGATCAATACAGGGGAATTTTGTGGTGAACATTTCAGCTTTTTGAATCTCTTACACTAGAAACATTGCTCATGTTGAGCAGGAGGACCATAAGGAAACGGTTTTGTAGGTGTTTTGTAAGAGCATAGTAAACATAGTACATTAAATAAAGGATGACATCAAAGAGTGATTTTAGGGGACATTATATTCGTAGTTTTCATCCTTTCATTACGTCATGTTTAACTAGCTAGTGCTGTAGGTCTACTGTAGGTCTCTAGTTTCATTATGATAACACATTTGTGTCACTGCGTGTGTATGATTACCATGCTTATTTTATTCTAGTACAAGTGAATCGAGTTCACATCTTGCACCCTCATCACACAAAATCTTAAAATATCAGAGGATTAATTGGGCCCGTGCTCATTTGTGATAGGTCAGTTACTGTGGCTATTATGGGCATCACTGCATAGTGGTGTGTAATGGCTCTGTGGAATTGTACAATGACGGCATTGGTTCTGTTTGAGGAAGTCTGAAAAGACTTGGCTGATTTTCTGGCCTGTTGTGATGATTTGTACTTGTCCTCTGCCTGTGCAGTGGTAGAGATTACCTTACTGTATGAATCTGTCCAATAAAACACTAGCAGAAACTATGGCCTTGAAAATTATACCATCAATTGGCAGAGTATTGTACCAGATAGCATTATATTGTGCAGTTGTTTATCACCAAGAAGACAATACAGCATCATAGTCTTCAGTCAGTGTTTTTTTGCAGCAAAGCACATAGTTAGCTGTTTAAGGACATTTTTCAAAGCTCCTGTGTTTCAGTGTGCAAACTTGTTTTAATTGATTCCTAAGTAACTAGTCACATAGAGACTATCAAATGTTTGACAATGTTGTAATGAGGAATAGTGAGGGAATAGTAAAGGGATGTCGATGAGAGGATGAATGCACACATAAGTATGTGGGGCGTGAAAATCTGTTGACTGCCACAAGTTTTCAATAGCTCATGTACTGCATTTTGTTGTCTCAGTACTTGTAAAGTTTAATTTAATGTACTTATGTATGATTACTTGTTACTAAATGTGTAAAAATGACTGAAACAAAAACTGCAACCTCAATGTGACAAGACTCCACTGCACCTGGCCAAGAATAACTCCTCGTAAAACTACAAATTGCTATGTTTCGACTTCAGTGTTCATACAGATTAAACAAACAAAGGTATAATTAGTGTTAATTAGTGATTGGAGGTGCTGGTTGGTGGATAGTTTTTTTACCTTTTGTCTTTATGCTAAGCTAAGATAACCATTTCCTGGCTATAGCCTTGTTTGTATTTGACAGATATGAGAGTGGTATCGATCTTCTTATCTCAACAGAACTCTCAGCGGGAAAATGAATAAGCGTATATCCCCTAAATGTTGAACTATTCCTTTAATCTTTAATCTACATTAAGTGTAATACATATGGCATAGACCACAGTACTGATACACTAATTATATGGTACACTCTCTGTTTTAGTTCATTAAAGTTTTTTGGCCCAGGACCCATTAGAAAATGATGACCATAAGAAACTATAGTAGATTGATGTTCCTTCTGCCAGTGCAGTACTCATGAGCCCATTAGGTTTTCCTGGGCCTGCCAGAAGAGTCTTGAAGCATTTGTTTTGACCTAGCAAATTAAACTGTCTGCTCTTATCAAGGCCCTCGGGCTATAGGGAGGGAGAGAGAGAGATGTCGTTGTCTGTCCTTGTCAGGTCGCCGGTCTGTCTTCCATCACTCAAGTAACCGCAAACCTGCTGTCAGATAGAAGCACTTCTGCCATCACTGTGTGTTTGTACATGAGTATGCACCTGTGTGTGTGTGTGTGTGTGTGTGAGAGAGAGTTAAAGAAGAGAGAGGTTCATTGTGGACAGTGTTTATGATGAGAAATCATTTTTCTGTGCAAATAGGATCTTGGCATTGACTGCCATATAATTATAATTTATGAAGCCACACATGGATAACAAGGACAACCCATAACCACATGCACTGTTTGTGTTGGCCCCAGAGTTGGGCACTGTTACTGGAGTCATGGAGGACAATTTATCATATCATGAGGTTTTTCTCTGGACAGAGTTAGCAAGAAACTGAGGAGGTGACTTCTATACTGTTTCAGTTCTAACATATTATGGCTGACAATGTATTATTTTTAGATTTATTCCTGTTTTTGCCCACTTGCATGCACTTCCGCTGCCATTGTTCTTCTGACTTCTCCCAACATTTTGTGTGTGGTTCTGCTGATGCATGTTTGGGGCAGCAGCAGGGTTCCTAATGAGAATATATAGCCCTCAGTGCAGACTGCCATCCGGCTGCCCTGCTGCAGAAATGCATATGATTTACCTCAGAGCCCTCCTTCATCTGCCACTCCTTCCCGTAGACTTTTTCTGTGTATTCTTTCCTCAACTAAGTTGCAATCTCTGTGTCTTTCACCTTGGCTTAGTCTCACCTTTTCTCTCCATCATGCTCTCTTATACACACATGTATACACACACACACACACACACACACACACGTGGCATACTCCCATTCTTAGCATGTTCTTTTGTAGTCTGAACATGTGGGATGAAAAGGTGTCAGGGCTCGGTCAAAAGGTACATCTCACATGCCAACTGATAATGTGGCAGCT
Organism: Nannoperca australis; assembly: GCA_036023655.1. Classification (NCBI taxonomy): domain Eukaryota; kingdom Metazoa; phylum Chordata; class Actinopteri; order Centrarchiformes; family Percichthyidae; genus Nannoperca; species Nannoperca australis. Next base: position 18,955 of record JAVQJD010033120.1, on the reverse strand, counting down.
GCTGCTGGCGGCACACCCACTGCTCTGCTCAGAAATGCAAGATTCATACTTGTTTCTCATCTTTCTTTTCCATTCAGCTTATTCCATCTCTTTTTTTTCACATACATCTAATCATCTTTTCTTTTCACATACCAGACATTTGTTGCGCAAGGAGATCATCCTTGCTATTTTTGTCTAATTTCCACTATCCATCATTTTATTTTTATTATCTTTATGCTTCGTCAGTCCAAACCTGTCTGCTTGCTCCTCAGCGTCACCCTCTAACTAGCTTCCTGGTGTGGTATTATTGCTCTCCCTTTCATCCTTGCTCTCTTACTCTCTTTCTTTCTTTCTTTTTTTATCTCTTAATGCGTCTCCGAGGATCGATTTAACAAAATGCAGAGCTCTGCTATTATCCTACGGGGACGGCCATTTGACAGATCCACTTCCTGCCAGCATGAGCCAGCAAACACAATGGGGCAAGGATGAAGGTAGATAGTCACTGACAGCTAACAAATAGGCCCAGGGGACGCAACAGGATAAGATAGCCAAGTTCTACACACATTAAATGTCTGATCTCTTCACTGATAGTGAATGAACCAGAGTGGCAGTGAATGAAATAGATATGAGCCTGATAAAGGCAGCGGGTGTGTGGCATCAAATGAAGACCAGATGTGCATGGAGACGGCACAAATCGAAAGTATTTATATATATATATACACACACACACACTTAGACATTCTTTTTTTATCGCACTGGCATTTCATAAAAGATCTGATTCTGAGCCCACCGGAAAGAAAGCCTAGAGCGATCAAGTGTTTGGAACAGGTAGGCGAAATATACTTAATATAAGTATACTTAAGAAGATGTAAAATTAAACCTGAGGCAACAGTTAAGAGAGAATTTGGAATAATTGTAAATATAACTCTCAGAAGGCCTACATGCTGCAATGCAGAAAAGAAGCAACATGAATTGAACACTTGAAAAACACAAGTAGTAGACATGGGGTGAAAAACAGATTTTGGTCTGAACCTACGCCAACATTTCACTAAAGCACAAATATATTGTTTTACTGTATATTAATGTTTGCTCCCAACAAAAGAAAATAATCTTATATTGTAATATTTTGTCTAAACTCATGGAAAATAAAACATATTCAGCTAAATATAACAGTTGTATCTTAATAAGCTGGTAAGAGAAGGGGGTGTGGTTTGACTTGCTCATCCACAACTGTGATCCAGGAATTACATTTTTATTTCTATTTCCAACACAATACATGAGTTAAACAAACGGCAGTGATACAATGAAAATTTTATTTTAAATATATGGTAGGCAGTTTTAAGAGATTTAATTTAATAGTAATTATAATAAAATCAGGCGTCAGACTTCAGGGCTGGGTTTCACTCTTTATGCTGAACAGATGGCCTGTAGCGGCAATATAACAAAGCTGTCCACTCAAAGGGAGCTTTAATTTTCACTTATCAGTCATGGTTGAGAGGTACACCAACAGGTCCCCCGCAAGAAGGGCTCTGAATGGAAATGGGCAGTTTGGGTGAGATTGCTGACAGCCCATGGTATAGTTAATCATTCTCCAGCCATTAATGCTACAGTGTGTTATCAGCCCCTTGTGAAACCCACTATGCCAGCAATGCGTCAACACCTAATACATTGCACCTTCAAATGGAGTAGAGGACAAGTCAATATTCTATTCATATATAAGGTGTAATATATTACTCCACAATATGGTGCCAATATTAAATAAAACATGTCTTTAGTATTTGTACTTAAGTCTGTTTGAGAGTTAGGTGACCAGATGAACTGCATAACCTGATGCATATTATGCTGTACAGAATACGATTGGGGGTTTGAAGCTATTTTGTGGAAGGCATTGATATTCTCCATCAAAGGGTTAAGTAGGAGAGGCAAGATCCTTGTCAAGGTCTGCTCACTACCTGCAGGAGGTTTCATAGTAGATCAGGAGAGTGCGATTGGCCAATTAGCAACACAGGATCCATATAAAGACAGTGCTAGAGGCTTGTAAATTTAATAAAGTGAGTAACTGACGAGTAGGCGAAGGAGAACAAGTGGGAGGGCATCTGCTTATTAGCTGTTTGATAGAGACCAAATAATGGGGCTTTTTTGTGGGCATGGTCCAGATGGTCTTTACACCTTGTTAACATCTGAATTATTTAGTGGAACCTACTCAATAGCCAGATGGACTAAAGCTAAAATTATATTCTCCATGAAAGAATATGTGCATTTACAGAAACATTCAAACACCGCATGAAGGGCAGTGACAAAGCAGTTTAACAAGCAAATATGTAAACTTCATGGATCAAATCTTTCAGTTTAAAATATTGTGTTGGGCAACTCAACAGGATTCTTTATCCTTAAAACATTGACCCAAGCTGGTCTTTCAATTTTAGATGTACTTGACTTAATACAGTTTTCATCCAATTGAGTCTGTACTATGTCGTGCATTCTTTACAGAAGTTTATTCTGATAACATTTTGAAGTTTGTTTCCAACCATTCTGTGACAGATTATGTTTTCTATATTATTCAGAATACATTAAAAGAATAGTTTAACATTTGGGGAAGTGTGGTTTCTTCCTAAGAGTTAGATATGAGTGAAGACTGATGCAGCTATTATTTCTATCCATTAGATATGAAGTTACAGCCAAGATATGGTTAGCTTGAAAACTAAAAATAGGCAGAAAAAGAAAAATATCTTTTAAATTTGCAGTCACCAGCGGCAACTCGGAAGTCACTGCACCCAGCCAAAAGAAATTGTCCAGCACACTTTATTTTTATATGAGTCAGGCTAGCTGTTTCCCCCTGCTTGTGCTCTTTATGCTAAGCTAGGCTAACAGGCTTCTGGCTGTAAGCTTCATATTTAGGTATCAATGTTCTCATTTAATTCTTTGCAAGAAAATGGATAAATTATTTCTCAAAATGTCAAACTATGCCTTCATAAAATAAGTGCAGCTGATCTTGGGCTGTACGGTTCACGCTGCTCTCCCTCTGCTCTCACTTTGACCTCAGGGCTAAACAACTACAAAGTCAGCGGGGAATCAAGCGTTTGCCTGCTTGTTGCACAGATTTACAATACATAGACAGAGAGGAGAGATGGCAACATCCAAGGAGCAAAAGTGATTTATGAGGCCAAGGACTTGAGAGTAAAGTACAGTCAGAGAGATTATAAGTGAGAGATGGTTTGACCAGTAAAGCTAATGGGGGAGAGTGAGAGAGGGGCAGTGAGAAATAAACAAAAACAGCTGTCCAGTTGGAGCTGCAGTATGAGTGTGTAGGTGTCCTGAATGGACACAGAACCAAGAGAAGCAATTTCTTTATATTTCCATACTTTTATGTTTACTGTATTTTAATTTAAAATACTTGATTATACATTTGGTTGATTCAGAATTGTAAAAAGTACATTTAAAATATGTCAAATGTGATACGAGCCTACCATGTTTTATTCAGCGGTTCATATCTTGACATATTATTCATTCTACATGTTTTGCAAATGGGGTGGTCGTCTCACAGGTATGTCGTACATTGGGGCATATAAGGAAAACCTTGAGAAATGTAGAATAGAGAATTCCTTCAGGGACTGCGATTTATTCACATCTACTCAGCTGTTTTACCTATGTAGATTTAGAGAGTCTTTCTGGTTCTGTTTGCATACATTTAATTATATGCAGGCAGAGAATCATGAGCTGACTAGAGACCTTGATTCATTCTCAGTTTGAACTTGAATACTGTAATGATGCTGCAGTGCTGGCATGTGGTATGGCCCCTATATGACAGACAGCAGATGTAGCAGTGGATATCATTTAGCTGTGAGAGGTTTACTAGTTTTTCAGGACAAGTATGTTTGCAGAGCTAATGAGCAATGATTTATCTGCTACACTGCATTGTGGGTAGAAACTATTGAAGCACTGGAATTGCATGCAGCTGTAAAGAAATCAAATTGTAACAGGAATAAATGAGGGAAAGGAGTGCACGCCAGGGAGAAGAAAGGTGGGGATGCAGGCAGACAAAAGGAGTGGGGTTTAGAAACATCAAACGTAGAACATTTTAAGATCTGAGAGACTAAGACAAGACAGCAGAAGTCCTCAAGCAGATGGCAGCTCAGGTCTGCTGGGTCATTCAGAGCGGTGATCACTGGAGCACAGTATAGAAGACAGTGATTCTGCAGTAAGCCACCTGTATCTGTTCAAAAAAGAACGTTGTACAGTATGGGAACAGCAAGCTGGTAATTATAAACATGGCTGGTACATGTAGTATTAGATATTGAAAAGTAATTATAATTGAAGTCTTCTAAATACAGCCAATCGTTCAATTCCACTAAATTCCACTTAAAAGTACCAAAACTTTAAAATGTTGCTATGTCGTAATAAAATGTATTAAGAGAAATTTATTAAGATAATTGAGTGATTTATAAACTAGCAGCAGCACTTTAAAATCTATTCTATTAGAAACAGGAAGCCAGTGTAATGATTTTAAGAACATGAGTAACGTGCTCAGTTCTCTTGGTTCTCGTTAGAACTCTGGCAGTAGCATTCTGAGTGAGATGAGGTTGTGTTACAGTCTATTTGGGAAGACCAGACAAGAGGCCATTACAATAGTCCACTTGGCTAGAAATGAAGGTATGAAGGAAATTAAGCATTGCATGAGCTTCACTGAGTCTTGTCTGGACATGAGACCTCTAAGCCTTTCAATTAGTTTGATGATAAAATGCAGATTTAATTATCACCTTGATGTGGCAGCTGAAGCTCAGATCCAGAGTCCATTAAAATACCAAGATTTCTAACTTGGGTTTTCGTCTTTTTAGCCCTGGAATCAAGCTGAGCAGTGACTTTCATTCTTTCCTTCTTGTTGCGAAATACAATGATTTCTGTTTTGTCTTTTTTTAATTGAAGAAAATTAATTTGCATCCAGATGTTTACTTGTTCTAAGCATTGACAGAGTGACCATAGTCACTTGGTGAAAGAGCAGTAAAGTAAATCTGTTGACAAGTGTTGACAAGGCAAGGCAATTGCATATGTATAGTATGTATAGCGCCTTTACACAGAACATAAAGGCATTAAACACAGGACACTATAAAAGGCAAAATAAAAAGATACACATACATGTGATTTAAAATTATGAATACAAAGTAAAATAAAAGACTGAAATAAGCTAAAACAGAAAAGTGAAAGTGCAGCTACAAAGCAGTGCAAGTAATAAGTGGCTATCATTTTCTGTTCCCTAGGCATCTACCACTGAGACAGAAAGAAACAGAAAATGTTGAAAGAGAAAAAGACAGTATTGTTTTCTTAGCCTTATCTCAACACAAATGTACAAGAACTCTTGTTTAAAGAAAGACTGCTGTAAGTCAACTCATTTTACAATCGTTATAAAAACGGTAATGTTTTTTCCCCCAGGATCAGAAATGACATATTTTTTTGAAGGTGGTATTTAGAAAAGCCAATTGCAGGAACATGTCATTATTGGGGCCCTTTTATAATTGCTTACTCACTTATGGGGAAAAAATAATTAGCAGCAACAATTAATTGTACATCTCTTCACTATTCAACTGATATTCACATAATTATGCTAAAATCTAAGCCTACACTGACCAATTAGTTCCTATGTGTAGTGAACATTAAGTAACTCAAGTCTTCAAAATGTCCTTAAATCATATCATGTTACAACTGTTATACTGTTATTCCAGCATTCAACTAGTTGAATTCATTTGCCCATCATTCAGGACATAAATGATGTCTCCATTTCTCCAGATTTACTGACCAGATAAATGATAGTCATATGGTGATTGATTACAGAACACAAAGAAAGAAGACAAGCACGGCACTAATACAAAATAACCTGATGTGTTTATATTGAATTAAGTGGGTTAAGATGTATGTAGATGACACTGCACCAAACTGCCAATCATGTTTATGCTGAATTTGTACAACAAATGCCACACCAAACCCTTTGCTCACGTCCTGCGATACTGACGGATATCTAGTGCCATCAATCAGAAAATCCCATGACAGTAATTTTCTTTTCGTCTGAACAAACCATCAGACTTGAATGTCTCTGAGGGAGGTGGTTGGCAAGGTAATGACCGGATGTGAGTGACAGTGAGAAAGAGGGAGAGAGAAGGAAGGAAAAAAGCTAATTTAGAGTTTACCACCATTTATTTACATGAAATAAAGTGTAAACATTAAGTGTTAAAAAAAATCGGTGACCTGTCCAGGGACAGCTACAAAATATAACACTATTAGTGGTCTAAGCTGTCCTGCAGATGCTGTGATATTGACTCCCAAATAGACATAACTGCCATCCTAAACTGTGACCTTGTGGCTTTTATCCTGAACCTTCCCACTACAAAAACTGCTACTGTCTCCAACACAGAGGGCGGGCCTTAAGAAGAACATCCATGATGTTCCTGTCAGTAGACTATAATCATAAACAGGACAGCAACATGTGCAATGTTCCATACAAACACCACACAATCAGTATTTAATGGAAGTTGACGCTATATATCAACATGCTCTCACAACATCACTTGTGAGAGACTTGTTGTTGCATGATTAAATAATTGTTCTGATATCAAAGTCACTGTACAATAAGAGATCATAATTTTATTAGCCATATAACTTAACTGAAGGTCAATTAAGATGCCTGCCATACTGTATGTTGTGCCATCAGTTGTATTAATTGCGTCAGGATGGACGAGGGGACTTTTCATTGTTTGCCCGCTGACACAGTTGCAACTATTTATTCTTGTGAGGTTATCTTATCTGTTTAGTCAACAGGAACAAGTTTTCTGTTGACGCATTTTGGAAGAGAGATGAAACAATTAGCTGACTCAATTCAATTAGTCAGTCTAAAGAAAACGAATCATCAACTGTTTACATACTTTTTTAAGTAAAAATGCCAAATCTTTTGCAGCTTTTCCAGCTTTTCAAATATGAGGATTTCCAGCTTTTTCTTATTTATAGGAGAGTAAATTGAAAATGCTTGGGTTTTAGACTTTTAGGTGGACAAAACAAGACATTTGAAGACATCAACTTGGGCTCTGAGAAATTAGCAGTTTTTGATTGAGAAAATGATTGGCAAAATAATGGTTAATGAAAATAATTCTCAGTTGTAGCCTGCTTTGGAATTGTTAACCCATCATAAAGATTATATTCTCTAAGATAAACATTTTTTTTTTCTTTTCTTTCAAACAAAAAAGAGAGACAGTTGCTATGTGTTGCATTGTCTGCCATAATGATGGAATGGCATTTTGAAAGTCAATTTGGTGCTGGAGTTAGAGTCTGAGCTAAGATGGCATCAACATTACACTGGCATCACTGCAAGTCATGAACTGAGACTCTGCAGCTGTGTCCCGAATCTCCCTAGCAACCACAGATGGCATTGTCACGAAGGTCCACAAGCTGTGGACAAATAAATCTTTAACACTTAACAGCCAGGCAAGAAAACAGGACTTAACTGCAAAACAGATGTGATGTGGGTGTACTTGTTTGGATATGAATATAGAACTATCTTTTCTTTAAATCTATTTCACTGTAAGTCGCTGGAATATCTCAGTTTATCTGAATATTTTGTTGACTAACAGGGTGAAAACACAAAATCATAAGTAGCAGGAAGGGAAATTCACTTTTTAAAATGTTTACATCTGTTTGCCACTGAGAGATGAATGTTTGAATTCACCATCAACTCAATAGTAAATCATAATTTTGAGTTTGATATCTACCAGCCACTTTCATATTTTCCCAGCATTTGGCTTGTGACTGTTGCTAATTTCCCACAGAGTAGTAAAATGGCCCTAAACCAAAGTCTAACTGTAGGCTACATTGTAAGAGCTGCTTCTCCATTGTTTCCCATAAGGTGAGGACCTTCAATATGGTTCTAGCTGTGTTTTCAACACAGGGACTTGAAACTGGGTCTTCCTGTTGAAGGACAACGTCCCTAGTCATCATACTAAACTGATGGTCACAGTTTTCATGTAATTAAACATTTTGCTATTTTGTGGTGTTTTATTGCTTTGCTATGAAAAAACTATATTCAGTATGTTTACTATCCAACATGAATGGGTTAATGTATATGTTTTCAGGACCAAGAATAGGTCTACAGTAGATGGTGGTGGATCTGGGATTTGATGATTTGGTTTTGAGAATCCGGGTGTACGTGTCTAACTGAACAAAACACTTGTTATAAGAGATGCCCACTTGATGCCCATACCAATACCATACCTGCACTCACAACAGAATTGTATTCCTTTTAGTGCCTGATAAAGAGTGTAGTGTAGTACTATTTACTCGCCTTACTATCCTTTGTTTTATTCACCTTTATTTTATTCATAAAATATCCCACATTTCTGTGGCTGAGATCACATTTGCTTCTCTTTATGATTCACAATGACTGGCACGTTCTCTCCTAACCCAGACACTTAGCCTCTTGTGGACTTACAGCCTTCAGATCTCAGAAATGTGTCATCCAAGTCCGTAAGCATTCAGCCCTGTAGTCCAGGGTCCACACAATGCGATTCAGCCTTGGTGTGAGTGACTCACTGCTCGACATTATGCATACTCAACTGACTGCTATTGCTCATCTTTATTTTGTGGGCCTGAATCCCTAAGCAGTAGCCGTGGCTGGGAATTGTAGTTTGGTGATTAAAGGGACAGCTTTTGTAAACAACTGTATAAAAATAATACTAATACCAATAAAGACTGATAACAATAACAACAACACTAGAAACTAAAATGCAAAATAAGCCTATACTGCTGCACAAAGGTGGGTATAAGATTTCTCTGCTATAAACAGAACTCAACATAATTTCCATTTCTTTGTTTCAATGATCTGAAAACATTCATACATCGAGTCAAGCTATAGCTATAAAATCAGATGTTTAGGAGTACAGTCAGGAGCTACACAAGATTTAAAAATTCGCTGTGAAACCAAATGTGAGACATTTGGCTCACTATATGAATACAAATGTATTCTTGTAAACAGCACTGCATAAACAAGCACGCTCATTTGTATCATGTTATAAAAACATTAATAATATGTCAACAACCACATGCCCGACAGTATTGATAGAAAACCAACACTGACGTGTACATGAAGCAGTATGAGCACACCAAATTAATGAATTCCCTACCTTAGTACCAGTGATGAAATAAGATGAATGCAACTGTATATAATATATATAGATTCAACAATATGTACTATACTTGTGTTCTGAGTGGCCCACTTGCTCTCTTCGATAGCCTGGCCCATAATAGATTCCTGAGGCAAAATCTATAAGGATTTTTGAGATTTTAAATACTCTTTTTTTACATTAACACATAACAATAATTAAGATTTAATTTGGCTATCAAACCAGCAATAACAGATGTTTTGTGAACATAACACTGATATATCAACTTTTAAGTTGATATGGTCACCTTGTTCTCTACCAACTCCTGAGGGACATATATCTGGCTCTTTAGCTGCTAAATGCTCCAGTATGTTTACCAGCTAGTTTCTAAATGTTTCTGTTTGCTGTTTGGCGCTCAGCAGGTAGCGTACTGTATATTGGGTTTTTATAGCTTTTTTGCTGAAAGCAGCTGCCCGCTGTGGCTGAAAACGACTTCATGAGAGGAGTGTGAGTGAACCAACAGTCAAGTATACACAGACACCAATACATCTGTGATCAGCCAATGTGAATGCCTGGGCGATGTATTTGTTTGCCAATCTAGTACTAGATCTTGTTCGCATAAACAAACATGCAGAGTTGCAGTGTGACCAACACTAACCAATGAGATTAATGGGTATTTATTCCAGGAATATTCCACATACGGGCAGTGGCAAAAATATATTATGTAAATGCATTTACAACTTGGATAGTGTATGTGTTGACTTTCTATGTTTTATGTTTCCCACTTACATGCCAGATTTGATGTCTGTAATCAAGTGTGACTAGACCAACAAGGCATGTGTTACATCAGCAGTCACTCGCAGCAATTAATAAGAAATGTGTTCTCAATGTAGTTGAATAAACTGCCTGCTTTTATGGTTCAAAGCTAAATTGTCAATCAGTGTCAATTTCCCATCCTTCTGTGCATGTAAAATTGTAAAACAGGTTTTTATTTATTTAAAACACAAAACAAAACAAACAAAAGAACATCTTAAGCTTAAGAGGAGCTAGGCTTGTCCTAACAGGCAACCCAAGCACCTCTTGCACCATCACTCTAGTTGTACTGTGGGCATGTAAGTCTTTTTATAAAGTAGTAGCTGTAGCAACATAATGGCCGTACCTGAAGAAATAATATCATTATACTTTACAAGTTACTTCAAATAATAAATGAATATATTTGAATATAAGGCATAAACAGACAAAAGTGGCAGTGGCAATGATACCACACAAACAGTATCACCTGCACTACTTACAGACAGAGAAGGGCATGTTGTTATGGAAGCAATAGAGATCATCTTTGACACCTCTTAAATATACTCCAGAGGTGGAGCAGTCATCTTTGCTGACAAGAACAATCATTGCATTCAATTGAGACTACAATTACTGCAACATTTAACCCTCTATTGACTCAATGTATCATTCTCCAGAGTCAGACTCACTGTAATTTATGAAGGTATTATTGGAGCAAAACAACTGAGAACCTGTGACAGTGGAATTTGTAGTTGCAGACAATAGTCACACATGTGTAACAGTAAATTTGAACTCACAGAGAAAAATGCTTCACAAATTATCACACCTGTAGAATTGTTTTCTCTCCCACAAACACAACACAGCAGTAACACTGTCTCAAATTCTTTATTGCAGGTGCACAAATCCTATGCTATGAATTACAAATTAAGAAAATCATACACTCACATGTTTGCTACATTTACCTTAATTATTTGGATACTGATGCATGTTACGTCACACAGTGTATATAGTACACACTGACTCACAGTCTTAATGCAATAGCACAAATACCTCACATAGCCTAAAGAGCAAAGGCACTGTGAAACACGTGCTGTGAAAATATAAGTCATACAGATCGCTCTCCAAACATACCATCAGACCACTTGTCAGCAAACAAATTGAAAGCTATCATATCATGCAGTTACTCCTTCATTCTCTTTCTTCAGTCAGGCTGTATGTATAATTCACAGGGCTGACAGTCCAAAAAACACACAGTGATGGACCCTGGATGTCAAATTCACTTTGAACTTTAAGCAACATGCTGGTGGTATCCTGCACCGAACTTGGCACTACCTGTGAATGTAAACTAGGTTATAGTATGGTTTTGTTACAGCATGTCTCATGGCTAAAACAGTGTAAACATTGCTGCCTTCAAGTTCTGGGGGATGCAGGTCAGAAGGTTGCACAGTATGATGACACTCTACTAGTGGATGTTTACTTTTGAAAAATGTTACTGTGTAAAACTGATTGTATGTTTTAACCACTATGTGTGCAAATGCCCCCACAGGGTACATTTATTTCAGCTTTTAAGGGGTTTATTTATTTTCTATATTTATCTTTTAAAAGTCTTATATTTTGGGGGGAAATGTTAGTCGATGAAGCTGACGAGTGCTGAAAATCATTTTGGCACAAATGTAGACTGCAACAGATACTATCTTTAATCAAGAGCATGGCCTTTCAGTTTGAGAGCAGTCTTTATTGATTTCATTTTTAGATTTTTAATGCTCTCTCTCAAAACCTTGCTCTCGCACTCAGAATGTTCCTGCTTACACTCTGCTTGTGCTCAAAACGGATGCTTGCACTCAGATTATTGTTGCTTGCACAAATTTCCTGCACTGTCTCTCAAAACACTGCTGTTTCTGTGTGCTTGTGGAATTTCTGCTCTTGGATTTTTTTGTGCAACAAGCCTGTCAAAATTCCCCAACCAATAGGATGCCAGCTGTAGTATTAACCAATGACATGGGCGCTGCCTTTTTGAGGGCTTGTTCGCTTTAGTTCTTACAGCGTCCTCCTCCTGAGTCACCTTCATGACTCAAGAGCAGGAGTCGAGCAGATTGCTGGACAACATAGACCGCCAAAAACAAGGACCTCTACTAAGTTTTTTACTTTAATGATGCTATTACAAACTCATTTAATTGTTTAACTTTGCTATACGCTGGCACGGATGTCATGAATCAACCACGTAGCTAACAAAAAAAAAAAAGCATCATTAAAGTAAAAAACTTAGTCAGCTCATAAACATAATGTTTGGGTTGCATGGTTGTTAAAAATCACTCAGGTCAAGCTTGGGGGTAACTACAAGACAATAGATTGCTTAATGTGGGCAGACCATGGATGTATTAATGAGATGGGGCAGACAGGCGATTACCACTGCAGGTTTAGCTAACGTATGGCAAAATAAACAATACCATAAGTTTGTAATTGCACTATTAAAGTAAAAAACTTAGTTGAAGTCCTTGACTTTGGCTGTCTATGTCCAACGATCCGCTAGACTCCTGCTCCTGAGTCATGAAGGTGACATCGTTTTCCTCACCGGCCTTCCGTCGGTGTGCTATATGGCTACTAGCTGTTACACTAAAGTAAATACTACGGGCACTGGTATACGATATATAATATTAAGTATTACAGTAATAGAAAAAGCAGGGTCACTGGTATATAAATTAACTGTACATATAATAGAGCCCTGCAGCGCAGTGAATGACGCCGGTTAAAGAGTATCCGCGCCCTTAGCGCTCATTTCATTGGTTAACACTACAGCTAGCATCCCATTGGCTGGAAAATTTTGACAGGCTTGTTGCACTAAAAAATTAAAGCGCACAGAAACAGCCCAAGTGCGAGAGCAGCGTTTTGAGAGAGAGCGCAGGAAATCTGTGCAAGCAACAATAATCTGAGTGCAAGCAGGGATATTTTGAGTGTGAGAGCAAGGTCTTGAGAGAGAGCATTAAAAATCTATACATGAAATCAATAAAGACTGCTCTCAAACTGAAAGACAATGCTCTTGATTAAAAACAGGAAAAAAGCTCCATAAACTCAACCCTCTTTCGCAGAATATAAAAAAATGCAACGAGTGAGGGAACAACAACTAGGAGGTATGGCCTCATTGCTACGTTGTGTGTGGGTTAGGAGACACAGGGGAAGACTGACCAATGCTGATTTTTTTATATAAATTTCATTAAGTTTCCCAACCAGCAACCAACCTAAGGCAGCATTGGTCTTGCACAGTTCAGGACTGATTTAAAACAGTACATGGTGTGTTTTTCAACACTTAAAATTGTATTTATTTTATACATTATACAAGAAATGCCAATATTAACACCAGCATTGATGTGTTTCATAACAGTGGAGTCATATAATTTAGTTTACAACTCAAAAATCACTTTTAAGTGTGTAGTACCTCTTTGGTATTTGTCATTTTTGTCCTTGTTACAAGGCGACAGTGAATCTGCTCAGCTAACTTTCCTGAGTCTGCCTCCACCCACACCGCCTTGTACTGGGTGCAGTTGCATTGCTTCTCTCAGCCAGTGGAAGGATCAACACAGGCTGGGCGGGATAATCCCCATTGTGCTAATCTCAGAAACTAGCCTCTGGGGAAGCCACAAATTTGACTCGCTGAAAAGGTGAGCTTTGCTACTCAGCATGAACCCCCGTGACCAACATAAACAAACTGGCTTTTAGTTATCTTGCCATTCAGAATGGCCTCACTTGCAGCAGCCATGATCCAAATTGAAAAGGACAACGTTAGGCCTGGAAAGACATGAGTCATTTGAGTTTTGTCCATATTCTTCCCTCAAGGTTTCAACATGACACACTAGCTTTAGGAGACATTAAGTCGACAAAATAACTTAATAAAAATGCTTTTGAGAAGAGTAATTCATTTATTGCAACACATTAGTGTGTAGATTTGATTCTAGTGGATGAAACTTATCTGCAGCAGGTTTGTTTACAAACATTTTCATATTTAACAAGCTTACATAAGTTTAGCAAGAATGCAAACTGAATAATTGTCATATCTGTACAACTATGTTTCTTAGTATGATTGAATATCAGCCATAGGCTGGTAAGCACGACCATTTCTCCCTTTGTGATGATGGCATTCATAAATTCAATAGTCTTGCTTAATTTGCATTAATTAACACCAGCACAAAAATCGCACCAACACAAATTAATCATGCCCCAAAAATAAGAACAGACTGTAATTTTGTTTTTGGCACCACACAGAAAACTAGTCTGCATTGCATTTTTAACGTGGCTTCCAACACCCAAGTGTAAGCACTCAGTAATCCTTCATTATCACTTTGGTTCTTAACAACACTCAATTAACGAGGGGAGACTTTATTTTACAACAATTCAGGGGGTCTTTACAGGAGTCCATGGGAGGTCCACAACCTCACACATGCTGCTCTTCTGGCAGCCAGCAGGCAGATTTCCATGAGGAGGGTGTTTGTCTGCTATTGTCACTAGAATACAACCATGGCACACTCTGCTCTTTTGAGCAGTATTTCACGATGATAGCCTCGATGGAAGACACATGTACATATAGATACAGTTATTTTTTTCTCTTTGAGAACAAAATAATTCTCATCTCTATAACTGATAACTGATAACAGATAACCTCCATTGGACTGCAAGTCTTGGCTTTCATCCACCCTTTGCTCTTTGCCCACACTAATCAATGTATATAAACCAGTATGGGTCTCACAGAAAGTATAATTCTTAGCAGTTATACTCGAGAGAGAGGTTTCCAGTTTGGCATTATCACAATTTGCTCTGGCTCCGCCTCTGTTCATTTTAATTTGCAAAAGGTACATTATTAGTGAAGAGGAAAACAATCTTTATTTTCTCATCAATGACAATTCCTTTTATTTATTTTTTTATTTTTTTCTACGTAAATTACCATGTGCACTCTGGTAAGAAAATCCTAAACCAGTGACCCACAAAGAACGCTGACATTTGTGCTACTCTGTCTTTGCCACCATTTTGTCCGGCCTATTTTATTTAACTGACAGCTAAACCTTCCATTCTAAATCAATGTGCAATGCTGTTATGCTGTCCTCTACTGCTGCAAAGTGCACACTGAGCTTGTACTGTTTCATTTACAGTACAGTCCATTTTTCTAAGTGCCATTTGTGTTCCACAATTGTGTGGCTGTGTAGCTAAAGATCAAGCCCAGCTATGTGGAAAAATATGTCTTTGAGCCAGACTTTGCCATGTACAAACACACACAAGCTCACTTCGCTTTACAAGGAAGCTGCTGGGTGTCCCACAGGATGATTATTGTTTAGAGAGGTTGGAAGGTTTTTGACTTGTTGACTGAAAAAGGCATTCCCCCTAGGACTGAACGGTGAGAAAACACTTTGCTGCCAATCCCACATGCCAGCCAATCATTTGACCACCACAGTATCCTACTGAAAATCAATGGCAACAAGAAAAAATAAATTCCTATCAGGGGAAAAATAACATTCACAATATCACAAAAAGATTTTAGTGATATTGCCCCAGAGGAGTAACAATACAGAGGATGGTGTTTGCAATTTGAAATAAATAAACCAAAAATGTAGGCAGAGAGACTTTAAAATTTGACCTAGGAGATAAAACAAGTCTGTCTCTGTTATAACATACACTAAGATGACACATGATGCAGAGACGGATACATTTACCAAGGCATACATCATTATTCAACCCCTTTTTTGAATTCTGAAGATAAGCACCCTCAAGAGAGAGATATCAATTCTGTTTAGGCTGAGACACTAGCCACTAAAGGTGTTTCATGCTTCACTGTGGATAATGTAAGTGCAATAATGCAAGAGCATAGTTCTGAAACCAACTCATTTTCCCTTGGAGATTGGGTATCCCTCATTCAGGCGATGATTGGATTTGTGACATGCTCTCCACTTAGGTAAAAGGAGTGTAATTATGGGCTTGACCTTTAAGGGCATTTTCTGCATCAAATCCTCTTAACAGCATTCAGAAGTGAGAATAAAGCTGTGATTGGTCAAGTTTTGTACATTTCATGGCCTGCACTTCTATTTTGTGGGGTTAACTCATCTTGTGCTGCTGTACACAAGCACATGAAGAGGTTTCTTTTTTTTATTTTAGATAACCACGTTTTTTGGGAGGGAAGGGAAAGGTGGAGACCTGGGTTAAAAGGGCTGTTTGTATCTCTGGGCTACTGAAATACAATACCACAACTAAAAAATTGATTGCTCTGCATCTTTTGGAACAATGAAAATGCTTGAATCAAAAAAAATTGATATTGATTGCCCACATCACCATTAGTTCTAATTTTTATTCACATTAAAATAATTTGTATTGTTTTACAAGAAAGGTAATTTCATGGGTCAAACATTGTAAAATAGATTTGCTTGATGAACAAGATCAACAAGAATGTGCATTTACAGTTATTTTCTTTTATGTTTGTTTAGCTTTTCTGTTATCCTTATATTTACTTTATATATTCCTGTATGTGGTACTTTTCTTTATACAAATTCATGGAAAGCACATTGACTTTACCTGTCATGATTATATAATGCAAACATGATTGCCCTTGCCTTATCTGAATTGATTGCATAAGGATAAAGAGACTTTGTGGGATGGGGCACTTATATTGGTCAAAAAGTTGAGTGTTAAACATTGAACTCTTCTCAGCCTCAATGGTGGCCATCTTGGCTATGTAGCAGAAGGGAAGAGTACACCAACATATGAAAATGGCTGCCGCAGTTGTGATCATTGCGAAGTATTTTAATTTTTTATAGAATTTACAACATTACCGTAATTTCCGGACTATAAGCCGCTACTTTTTCATGCCGTCATTAGTGCATTAATCCAGTTTTCACGCCAATAGTGAACGTCCAGTTCACTAACTGTTAGCGTAATCATCCAGCAAATGTAGCTATGATGACACTGCTGAGCTTTCAGTGGAAGCTGGACAAATGCCAATTGATAAAGGTGGCTAGCTGACGTTAGCTAACGCTTAAGTGTCTTAAAATGCAGTTAATGTATCATGCAACGACAATGGATTAGTTCAAAGTCACAAGCCTTTGTTGTACAAGATTGCAAGCTGATAATGATATTGCTCTTTATTAATCTGTTTTTAAAAATTTGTGTTAGTCAAACTACAATTACAGTGTAACTTAACTTACCTCGTCTATCAACATGATGTCGGTCGATCATGTTCAGTCTACTGTATGTCATGTCACTGTTTTGGCCGAAGCCCAGGATGCTCGCTCGTGCCTCGTGTGCGAGCACGAGAATGAGCAACAACGCGGACTGCTGTTGTCTTAATGGTCACCGGTGTCACCAAAAACAACTTTTTGAAAACGAAACACAGCACCTTTAACAAGTAATTGCCCACCTGTAGTCAGATATGAAACAAATGCATGGATATACAGTAGCAATTACATTATTTAAAAAAAACAAATGGATTTTCAAAGAAAACTGAGACACAAACACAATTCTATACTCTCATGGGTAATTGTTGCTGTAGACATAACACTTCATATTAGAGGCTGTAAATTGGACTAAATTGGAGCTTGATGACAAGTGTGCAGATGTCTGAGACTTCTTTGCCTTCAATAGTATTTGACATCAGTGCTATAAAGTTGTTGCAGTGTTGTTCATTGCTTTGAATGAGACAATTTGCGTAAGAAGCCAAGCCCGTCACACACTGGATGAGCAAGAGAAATGCTTGATTGAGTGACGGTTTATTGTTTCTGACAACACAGTGCTTAAATATTTCTTTGTCACAGTGCACTATTTACTGGCAAGTCAGGCATTTATAGTGTACTGTGATTGGATTGTGTAGCACTAGCTGAGCCAAATGTGAATAAACTTCCAAATAGAATCCATGTTTCATCACCTGAATGCATTCAAATCAAAGTAATACTGGTACCTTTGCACCAGCAGCTGCTGCATTAGTGATTTCAAAATCAATGCTAGTAAGTATTTTCACTTATGAGACAAAGATGAAATTGCATGCTTGCATGCCGAAAGCACTTGACTCTCAGAGGAAGTCAGACATAATTTAAGTGTAAAGTGTCTCTTTCTTTGACAGGCCCTGTTGGCAGGGGTCACTGTCCTCCCAGTAGACCACATACTGCCTGTGTGACTGATTCTGAACCACGGATCTGCACAGAAAGCTGTTTGGATAACTGTCAGCTCTCCCTCTTTCTCATTGCTATCAAAATGAAGGGTCATTTTTCTCCATCTCACCGTGACTCTCCCTCAAGATGTCTCCCTCCAAAATGCAGAGGGATGTCTTCCTTGCCTCTCTTCCACCAGCTCGTAACAAATGTGCTGAATGAAGTTCAAAAACATTTAAACCATGTTCTTGTATGAGACACAATATTATTAAATCAAGGGAGAGTCTAACCCTGAATATGTTTTAGGCCAGATTATGTAATATTATTTTAAATGTGCCCCAAAAACATTCTGACTTCTGACGTAGATTTGTTTTCCTGCCATACCTTTATGGAGAGAATTTTGTTTCTTTTTAAAGCAGTCAAAAAAATGGTTTGAGAGAGAAACTTTCCACACTTTTGCTTGCGAACCCTAAAGTTTTGCTTGCGAACCCTAAAGCTTTGCTTGCAAATCTAAGTTTTGCTTGCAAATCTAAAAGTTGAAAAATATCACTAGTTTTCCATTATTGTCCTGTAGTATTCAGCGAGTGCATGACCCAAATCACGTAATAACATTTGTTATGCACCTTAACTCTAGTCCTTTATGATATATAACATATCTTAATAGCACTGGTGCTACAAGTATGAATAGGTCACTGATATTTTTTATATATATATATTTATATAGTTAGATATAGATATATTGAGTTGTGACCGTGCAGAGCAAAGCATACATGTTATTAACAAGTGATTTGGGTCATGAACACCAGTCGTCCTGGTCCCTTTGCAGAAAAACAGCCCCAAAGCATGATGTTTCCACCCCCATGCTTCACAGTAGGTATGGTGTTCTTTGGATGCAACTCAGCATTCTTTCTCCTCCAAACACGACAAGTTGAG
>JAVQJD010033119.1:0-22061 GCA_036023655.1 Nannoperca australis | reverse complement strand
ATTTCTTTAAAGTTAAGACTAGTTTAAAGTCATCTTCATTGAAAAGTACAGTGCTTTTCCTTCAAAAATAAGGACATTTCAATGTGACCCCAAACTTTTGAACGGTAGTGTATATGTGTTTTAGTGAAGACAAAGCCAAATGTTCAATATAGCTTGGAAAGCATCTTTGGTCTCGCAAGTTTTTGTACAGCCAATCAGAAAAGACGACATGAGCCTGGATATATCAATGCTTTTCTGTATGGTGGTTTTGTATTGAAAAGTATACAACATGTTGTATAATGTCTATAATCTATACTGATTTTTCAGACAAGCCCTCTTCGTGGATGACAGTGGACACCGCTGTATTTGTCCTGTCAGCTGGTGAAACCAAAGAGGACTCAACTTTTGTGTGTTTCACTGAGTCAAAAGACAAAGAAGTATGTTTGTGTGTGTGGAGGCACGTACACGTACTTTGTTCATATTCATGTTTAAATGTTTGATCATTCCCAATGATACTTCATTGAAAAGTCGTGTGTTGAAATATTTACCCACAAATGCCAGACAAAAATGTGTGTGTGTGTGTGTGTGTGTGTGTGTGTGTGTGTGTGTGTGTGTGTTTGTAGGCCAAAGGTAGTAGCTATTTCTGATTCCATGAAGTTCAAACTTTAATAAGCTACATCCCAGGATATGCTCAGTGTTTTTAATTTGCTTTGCTACTCCTTTGTTCCTACAGAAGTATGTTTGGAAAGGAGAAATGAATGCTGGGACTTACTACCTGCTTCCCTTCACTAGTGGCTGCAAACTAAAGAAAAGGGGCAAAAAGAGCCTTTCTACTAATAAACCTGTAGAGCTCGTCTACAGGACTGACACCGGAGAGCTAGACCTCACCAGGGAGCTCAGGTGTGTGTGTGTGTGTGTGCTTTTTCTGCTTCATTCCACCATCAGTTGTATTACAAACGCACAACATAGCAAAGTTTGATTCATCAAATGTCACCTGCTTTGTCTAATGGCCAAAATTTGAGATTGTGCAGTCCTGTAAATAAAAAAGTAGTAGTGCCATGAGGGTTACAGCATTGGAAAAAGACACCGTTTAGTCTGTGATTTGAAGCACCCCTGTGGATCCAGGCCTGGAGAAAGGTCCGTCGCCACCACGGCAGTTGAATGAATGAATGATCGGGTGCATACATTTGGACAGATTAATGAAATGAGATTAAGTCCTGCATGACATTCCTCTGTTTTGCTCCCTTTGTGCCACAGGGAGGTGCTGTCTGACATCTTTGAGGTGATAGACATGGATGGAAATGGTTTGCTCAGTCTGGAGGAGTACAATTTCTTTGAGTTAAGGACCAGCGGAGAGAAATGTGACAAGGACGCCTGGGCTGTCTGCAAAGGTAATCATTGTCATTGTGGCACTGATACGCCGCATGGTCAGTGTTACATTTATGTAAAATGTATGTAAAATTTAATGTAAGGGGAAGCGGCCCTTTATGGCTCTCATTATTTGTGTTGGGCATGCAGAGAACTTTGATATGAGAAAGAACCAGCTGACACGGCAGGGCTTTATGGAGCTGAACCTGATGGAGGCCACAGAGAAAAATGGAGACCCTGCAGACCTGTGGGTCATCCTGGAAGCCATGGGCTACAACCGAATGCTGGAGCTAGTAGAGGTAAGTTTACAGGTAGTCACATGTAATCACGCAGATTTTAACATGACATGAGTGACACGAGTGAATCTCTCACTTGAATCCTACTAACTAATTGAATTCCTCTCCCTCCCACTCTGTCAGGCTTGCCCATTCCAGATAGATGTACACTGTGAAGGCACTCAGCTGTCCATCCAGCCACTCAGTATGGACTCGGGGCCCAAGCTCCTGAACCAGGCCCTCCAGAAGTCCGTCACAGCCAGGACGGGGGCCAAAGCGCTAAGGGGACAAGACAACATCTTCATCTACACCTACCGAGGAGAACACAGGATCACCTCCCTCATAGCCAACAAGGTAGACAACAAACTTTGTGTTGGAGTGAGTATCTGACTGTTCAGGTAGAGTTTAATTCTGTAATTAAAATATGTGACACAGGGACATTCAGTGTTGTAGACGTGAAGCTGCCTACACAGTTTGGCAGTACTGCAAAGAGAATAGTGGCAGTGTGTTTGTCAAATTTCCATGCATCCTAATGGCCGCTAGGGGGATGATAGTCCGACTCTGAATCGCAGTGTGAAGACTGTAAGTGAACTATCTATTATATAAATTCATGACGTGTTTGATGATGACAATCATCAGCATCTGGTGATGATAATACTTTCCAGGGTTTGTATCAGACACTCTGTCTACAGCATATGGTTACAGAGAACATCCATGCTGTTTGCAATTGATATGCAGCCATCGTATTGATTCTCATGGCAACAGGAGCTACTCAGAAAGAATGATCCGGTGATACAAAGGAGCTACTGAACAGGGGGAAACGGTTAAATATGTGTGCAGTTTAAATTGTCTTATTGAGTGTTAATTTGTCATTTATTTTGTTTTATTTACCACCGCTTTCAGTTCAACTTTAATGACACTAGCAGCTTTGGGGGTCCGTGAGTGGGGTGCGGTATCTTGTAGACACAGCTGACAGTTTGATACATGGAGATGTAATTTCTTCTTAGATTAGCATAAGGTTATCTGTTCATTTATTGATAAAGTGACCAATACCATTTCTGTTGCAGACCAACCAGAAAGTGACTGTCCATGTGAACAACGAGCAGAGCAGGAACTGCTGCAGCAGCAGAGGCATGAGTGTGTTCGCTGTCGAGGTGCCAGCCAGGACGAAGATGGTACGAAGTCTTGGTTATTAGGACTTAACCATGACTTTGAAAATGTTCCATTCTACTACATTCAAATGTACAATTACTGATATGATGGTAGAATGGAATAAAATGACTACATGGTGTGTTGTGTTCTAATACAAAGATGTGTCTTCTAGGTGTGCCAACATGTTCTGCCCATCAACGAGAGACAGGACTGGACCTACAACTGTGTGGAGACCGTATTACCCAGCACATAAAGCTGTACTCCTGTCAAGAACTCAGCGCTCGCCTATGCTAGAGATTCAGAACAGTGATGGGCCAAAAAAGTGGTTTAAAATAAGATACATTAATATTAACCGGTGCCAATTTCTGGTCCAGCAAACACAGTTCAGGACAAACCGGAAAGTTAGCATAACTGAAACTAACTTAGGTCAATATATGAGCACTTCTGGGCACTCCCACAATATATGAAACAAAGAATCCCTGCTCCCACACCCATGCCAATATTGGTCTGGATAACTGTCCTCACTTTTGGAAAGTCTTGTCAGAGTATCCGAGGTGTTAACCGTTGAAATGGTCTCTGCAGTCCAGAGATGGTCTCTGCAGTCATAAAGCACCGCTGATAATGTTTTTAATAATGCTTTTATTGTCACTTTGTATGGATTCAAAGTTCACACAACAAATATTAACATTTTAAATGTAGACTATGCCAACATGACACATTGTTTTCATAATTTATCCTTTAAATAAAGGCTGTCGTGGTGAATTGACATTTCATCATTTAAAAAATAAAATCCCTAATGATGTCTACTCACCTGTCTGGTGCTGTTACTTTATGTAACATCAATCAAGTTTTGGTCATTTAAAAAAAAGATTGTTATTTACCATATGAAAGTTCACTAAGTTGCAGTAGATTTTGATTGTAGGTTGACACATTTTGACACACAAACTTTTTTTAAACCTACTTTAGCCACCAAATCAAGCTTACTTGATATTCTTTTTAAATTTAAATGAAAGTTTGTGCCTTAGTTCTTGTATTTTCAGTTTGAAATATATGCTACTGTGTTGCTATTGCTCCCACACCACTCTACATACTCTAAATACAGTATGCTGCTCTGGGGATTTTGGCTTGGCAAAGAAATGCATTCCTTTGCATTGCACTCAGGTCTAAACTTTATTTGCCCTTGGCCTTTCCAGCTGAGAACCATTGACCTCCTATTTTTACCTCTCAGGCCATTATTTGCCCTTTGACTTTCACTGCTGAAACAGTAGAGCCAGCTAACTAAAGGTCACATGGCATGTGAGATGTATTTAATGTCCCGAGCCCCTGTCTGCTCTTCCTTTCCCAACACAGAGGTTTTGTAACACTTCACTGCTCAGGGCAGCCAGGCTTTAGGGGTTGTGAGCCAGTTTGAATATCTACTTTGTTAGACAGTCATTCTGCATTTAAAGTCATATTGTATGTGTTTAAAGAAAGATTCAACTTTCTTTTTCATGCTGTAATTATGTTTTAGAACTTTTAATCCACTATGATTTACATGAGTTTTTTTAAATTTCCAAAATGTTTTGATTGTGCAATAAAATGGATTTCCCAATAAATCAACAGTAGTTAACCCTAACCCTTTACCTAACCCTAATACGCGGGAATACAGAATCAAGCACCTGTCAAAATGATGTAGATTTAACTAATTATAAATTGATATAACTGACAGTAAGTTGAATCTGCACTTAGGTTCTTGGCATTTGTTCTGCTCTTAAGGCTACTTAAAGATACAATTATATGGATATACATACTGAAGAATGACTTGCAACCACACACACACACACACACACCCTTCTGTAGCGGTAGCAGGTCTGACGTTAAACTTTGTTCTGCTTATGATGATCAAACACAACGTGATGCAACAGGAAAACAGCAGTAGCCTGAAGTGGACTATTACACAATATTCTCCCTGCAAAAATTCATCATTTCACTCAAATACTGCTGCATTGTGCTATCTCCATCTCTGAGTATATTTCTAGTGGTAACTTTGTGATAATGAAATTGGGTTGATTGATTCTTATTAGAGAATGAATTATTTTATTTACCTGCTATCCAGATTTTCCAACTGTAAAGTTTTGGACAACAAGCCTCGTAGTCAGTGACTCTTCTGTGCATGCAACTTGACCTTAAGGGTACAAAAGTCTGCTCAAGCATAGATAAATGTGAATCTTTGGAGCTCGTTTATTAGGATTTTTTTCACCTTCAGTTTTTGTGAATTTGGAGTCTTTGGAAACTTTACATTCTACAGTTAAAAACTTACACATGGCTGGTTCTAGTGTTTTTAGACTCATTATGTTTGCAGAAAATCCTCCATGGTCTCAACTTGCCCTTTAAACTGAGGGGGCGGGTCTACGAGGGGGGGAAGCTGCGCGGTGTGTACGTGGGGCTGCTGGCTCCCCGGCCACTGCAGTCGCCTCCTCGCCGCGTTGGACTAACAGGTCTTCACGGGTGCTCACTGGGGGTCCAAAATGGTGAAAATAACGACAGTGAAGACCAAACCGTACACGGACCAGAAGCCCGGCACGAGCGGTCTGAGGAAGAGGGTGACGGTGTTCCAACAGAACCAGCACTATGCAGAGAACTTCATTCAGAGCATTATCTCTGTCATCGAGCCTGCCGAGCGCCAGGCTGCCACTGTGGTGGTGGGAGGAGATGGGAGGTTTTTCATGAAAGACGCGATTCAGTTGATCGTTCAGATTGCTGCTGCCAACGGGGTCAGTAGGAGAAGGAAACATTGTGCCACCTTTGCTGCTCCCTCTGTGTGTGTGTGTGTGTGCGTGTGTAAAGTTAGCTAAGCTAGCTAAGTTAGCTAAGAAAACACCAACTGCCCTACATACTCCCGCTGAATAGCATGTCAGCTAGCAAATTAACGTCACGTTAGCTGTTTGGTTTATTTAACTTTAGTCTGACAGTTTCATGTACACTGTTATTACACTGACATTTTGTGAGCTGGTGTAGCTACTCGGTTAGCTACAGGTCAGTAACGACAGGATATTTGTAACGAAAGTAACGTTACATGTCATGGATTGACTGTAACAGTCATGCGGTCATAGGTTAACTTTAGCTTTATTCAAGGTTTTGCTACTGGATCAAACGTATTCAGTCAACGTATTGCATAAAAGAGGCCACTTGGATGTCAAACGATCATTTTTGACTTTTAGCGCTACAAACTGACACTAAACGCAATATATATAAACATTTGTTTAAAAACGACTTGTGTGTAGTCGTGTACAGTTTATATAAATGATCAAAAACAGGATTGATTGTTGTAAAAGGAAGCGTTCTAACCTAAAGCTGTCACAATGAGCTGTGGTGAGATGCCACCGGCAGCCTTCACTCTCACTGAAACGATTGTAGGCCAGCGGGGGGGCGTGGCGTGCAACGTGCGGCAGGTCACGTTGCCCTGCGTATGTCTAGCATAGCTGGGAACTGCACGGTCAAGAGCTGAGAGGAATACATAATATATAGTTTGCATTTCATGTTAAATTATAAGCATTTTACAGTCCTATTCCCTAATTCCAACTGTAGTAGACACTGTTGCAAGCACAAGGTCGCTCAGCACATTTGGACAGGACTTTGCAGTTGCTGTCTAGACTCAATCTGTGACCTTCTGGCTCTCTGTGTCTCTTTTGTAGCTACTGCTAAGCAAGGATTGGTTAATGCATGGTTTGCCAGTCATGCCAGTTGGTTGAAGT
The DNA here is from genome assembly GCA_036023655.1 of Nannoperca australis. Taxonomy (NCBI): domain Eukaryota; kingdom Metazoa; phylum Chordata; class Actinopteri; order Centrarchiformes; family Percichthyidae; genus Nannoperca; species Nannoperca australis. The sequence goes on along the minus strand of JAVQJD010033119.1, from coordinate 15,553 downwards.
TGCACAAAGATGTCTGCCATATTTTTTTGTCATTGATGTTGGGAAATGAAGCAGTGGGGAAACTGTTGTTGCCAGAGGTGCACAGACGGGGGCACTTTTGTCCATATGTTTACACAAAGCAAACTGTCGCATGTTTAAATAAGAATTCCTGGACTATGGCAGTGATGTGACTTTTAAAATATATCTACAAGATAAACATTACTGTTATGTAATCTTCCTTGGTATTTCAACAACCTATCATGTGGTAGTTTTGCTGCAATTTAACACTTCAGAAGGTAGCAATGACAACATTAGTGAAGGTAAACGAGATTGTGTCAGTATCTTAATAATCGCTTGCATTATAATCGCTTGATTTACAGCCACAGCGGCTGCAACTGAGGCAGCGATGACATGATAATGCTTTGGGCTATCATCAATGTTCAGCTATAGCCAATAATATAGGAATAGGACACGCTCAAAATGTGTCAAGCCATAATCAGAATCAGTAAATCTTTACATGCTGTCCACCGGGAAGTTAGCCAATATTTTTCTGCTCTTTTCTTCATCTCTTTATGATTCATCCTGCAGATTGGCCACCTGGTGATTGGTCAGAATGGCATCATGTCCACCCCAGCAGTCTCCTGTGTGATCCGCAAGATAAAGGCAGTGGGTGGCATCATCCTCACAGCCAGTCACAACCCTGGAGGCCCCAATGGAGACTTTGGCATTAAGTACAACATCTCTAGTGGAGGTGGGTGGAGACTACATTGTGCATTGTTTGCCATAGTATATCTGTCAGTACATGATACCTAACCAGCTTTATACTCTGTCCCCAGGACCTGCTCCAGAGGGCATCACTAACAAAATATTTGAGATTAGCAAAAGCCTGCAGGAGTTTCACATCTGCCCAGAGATGAAAGTGGATCTGTCCAAAATCGGCAAACAGACCTTTGAAGTGGACACTTTCAAGCCCTTCACAGGTATAGTGAGAGCAAACTCCTGATCTGACCTGAAGGAGAAATTATGTTCTGACAGTTCCTTCATTTGTTTGCTGTCAGTGTTGTTGTTTTTGTTAGCAGACAGCTTTTTAGCTGCTGTTTAACATAATCTGGTCTTCTGAAATAATGAATGAATGCAGCTGGTGACCTGTGAAATCCGTCAAACATCCATAAAACTAGTTTGACCAGTGTGTGATGAAAGTTAGTCGGCCACCTTTTATCTCGACGTCTGCAGCTATCACAGCTGTGCTCTGCCTCCTCTTTTCGTTTGTCTCAGTGGAGATCGTGGACTCGGTGGAGGCCTATGCTGAGATGTTAAGGGGCATCTTTGACTTTGCTGCACTGAAGGAACTTCTCTCTGGAGCCAGTCACATTAACGTCCGTCTGGATGCTATGCACGGAGGTAGGAAACAGCACAGCTTCAGACTTTTGTGAATAAATTGCAAAGACTGGACCTAACATTTTAGCAAAGTGTGTAAGTGGTCCCTTCTAAAGACTCTCTCTCACCTTCCAGTTGTTGGCCCTTATGTGAAGAAAATAGTCTGTGAAGAGCTGGGTTCTCCTGCCAATTCTGCAGTCAACTGTGTCCCCCAGGAGGACTTTGGGGGCCACCACCCTGACCCCAACTTGACCTACGCTGCAGACCTGGTCAACGCCATGAAAGGAGGAGAATACGACGTTGGAGCAGCATTTGATGGTGATGGCGTAAGTCAACTTTGTTTTCTGGGAAGATGAGAGAGGTGAGAGCGGAGCTGTAGAGTTCTTGAACTTGATCTGAGTCTATGATGTCAGCTCACATAAAATGAATTTAATAAACTGTTCTATTACCATTTTAATTTAAAGTTTTTCTTTTTAATAGTCAGAGTCAGTAATAATGGGCCTGGGTACTGGGGACTGAATTGAATTAAATTAGACTTTGGCACAGCATTTATTGAGGACAATGAATGTTTTTTCCAGCTTTCACCCGGACACTTGGCTCATGTTTCGTGAAAGGAACCGACCACATCTTAATGTATAACAGTATTGGTGATAGTCAATCTGTCATCCTCCTGTTACCTTCAAAACTCATAATGAGACGTAAGAAATATTTGAACAAAAAAGGTTCTTCTTTTAGTTTTTGAAATACCCTTCAGGGCAATAAGGAGTTGCCGATATGTTGCCAATAAACAACCACTTACTACAGCTCAGGAAAGTAAATCTTAAACTTCACAGATCCTGTCTGTTTGAGACTGTCGATGACCCCTGTTTGTGGCTCTTGTGTCCTGCAGGACCGTAACATGGTGCTGGGTAAACATGGCTTTTTTGTGAACCCCTCTGACTCGGTGGCTGTCATTGCTGCAAACATTACCAGCATCCCTTACTTCCAGAAGACCGGTGTCAAAGGGCTGGCCCGCAGTATGCCCACCAGTGGAGCCCTGGACAAGTAAAAAAAAAAAAAACAAAAACACACACAACAGCTAATCTAAAGTTTTCCTTCTTGGGTAAACTGAAAAATGTGGTTTGTTGTGTGCCACTCCAGTGTGGCTAAAGCTCTGCAGATGCAGCTGTACGAGACTCCAACCGGCTGGAAGTTTTTTGGGAATCTGATGGATGCTGGCAAACTTTCACTGTGCGGAGAGGAGAGCTTCGGCACAGGTGAGTGAATTTCATCATACTCATGTGGCCAGAACCCCAGTCAATGCGCACCTCACTCATTCACTCCCTCATCCCTCCTTTTCTCCCTCTGCTAACTAACCAGGCTCGGATCATATCCGCGAGAAGGACGGCTTGTGGGCAGTGCTTGCATGGTTGTCAATCTTAGCCACCAGGAAACAGAGCGTGGAAGAGATCATGAAGGATCACTGGCAGAAGTTTGGCAGGAACTTTTTCACCAGGTCAGAAATGATCCCTGTAGAATGGTTTATGGAATGTGAGCTTGAGTCCTAAAAGAGGAATATTGTAGGTTTACCAGTGGAAAGAATGTTTTATTCATTTATTCATTTTGTTTGCTGATCCCAGGATTTTGTTTGATTGAAACAGTTGTAAGAACACATACTGGAATTATGCTGGGATGTCGGTAGCTCAGATGGTACTCTGGCACTGTCTAGTGGTAAATAAGAGCACTGCAGCTTATGAAAACCCAGGGACATTAAATTCATATAGCTGACAGATTTTCAGAAGTCTCAGGTTTTTCTGTGATTTTTTTGTAACTAAATACATATTGTTTCTCCAATTTAGCAAATAGTAAAAATCATAAGTAATTACAAAGCCACCACCTCTATGCCAATTACCAATTGTCTGATGCCAGGCAATTAGACACCAGATTTTATTTTTGCCAAATTCACATCCAGGTACGACTATGAGGAGGTCGACTCGGATGCTGCCAACAAGATGGTCAAGGATCTGGAGACGGCAATGTTCGACCCATCTTTCGTCGGAAAGAAGTTCTCATCGGGTGACAAGACTTATGAGGTGGCTGTCTCCGACAACTTTGCCTACACGGACCCCGTGGACGGAAGCGTGTCCAAAAACCAGGTCAGAGCCAATTAAAAATTTATTCTGTGTTCTCTGTTTTCCAATCAGATGTAGTCCGTTACAGCAAAACTGTTGTTCAGAAAACATGAACGTATCTAATCTTTGTAATCCAGTCAATTAACAAGTTTAACAATTGTATTTTTGTATAATTGTATTAATTTTGAAGCGATATGACCATGTTTAAAATGGTTGATTAATTAATACATAATGAGGTCGGATAGAAGAGATTATGGCCAATGAATACCTATCAGCATGTAACGGTGTTGTTGCACCTCATACATTCTACCGCCACATGTTTTCCAGTTCATGTACGTTTGCATCAATCACAATCTCTTCCCTGTCTTTCTCTCACTCTCTTAGGGCCTCAGGATCATCTTCTCTGATGGATCTAGGATTATTTTCCGTCTCAGTGGTACAGGCAGCGCGGGAGCAACCATCAGGCTCTACATTGACAGCTATGAGAAGGACCCCCAGAAGATTTACCAGGACCCACAGGTCAGGACTAAAAGTGATTCCAGCCAGCTAGATCCAGTGAGAGAAAGACTAGGCAATGAAGTCATCAAATAGGAAAATAAACAGAGTCCTGAGTCCTGACCACTTTTTTTCTTCTCTTAAATATTTTCGTAAATGAAAAATCACAGAAAAAGAAAAGAGAGAATACATCTGTCACCCCACCTAGGTTACAGTAGTCACGGGTTAGCTCACACGGTCCCACAAACCCTTCAGGCTGGCCAGAATGATTTGTAACCTGCAGGACAGCCAGCGTGCACTGGGTGGAGCTCTCCCAAAACGAGTTCCAGAGCTCGTATTCAACATGGGAGATGATGGAGATGTTTGGCCAAGTCTTGAGTTATGGCAGCTTATCAGGGCCAGTGCGAAGAGTGGGAAACATTGCAGGGGAAAAATAAAGAGTGTGAGTTCCAACTAGACACTTCATAAAGTCGTTTTGACTCATGTAGACAGCCAGGTGATGTAGAACAAGAAAGACAAGACCCAAAAAAAGTGAATAAAAGTTCTCCTCAAGCTCTTTTATCTTCCTCAGTGCTTACACGCCACGGATGAACAGATAAGCAGGAACACATTGCTTCAGAATCTTAACTTGACAGATAAATGGCCAGCGGGTTAATGGTTCAGTTGGCTGACTTTGGGTAGCTTTGATTTAAACACCACGATTGTTAACTTAAGATATAAGCAGGTTTTGAAGGGAAGAGGAAGTATTTCCCAACAAACATTTCACATTTCTGCCAACAGCAGTTTTTTTGTGAATACAGAACGTTCTGCTCTTTCCTGGTTTGCTTTGGTGTGTGAAATACGGCCATATATCCTGTAATGTTGTGGTTTAACGTGGGGTTATTTGCTGAATTAGCCAGCCTAGTTAAACATTTTAACTCCTGCAAGAAACACAAGGCTGTAAGAAAATGTATGTATTAGAGGACGTGTGCGAACAGAACGACCTGTACAGGAAGTCATGTGTTCCGTGTGTTTGTGTTGTCTCTTTGTGCAGGTGATGCTGGCCCCCCTGGTGGACATCGCCCTGAAGGTCTCTCAGCTCCACGAGAGGACCGGACGCACTGGCCCCACTGTGATCACATGATTCCTCTGCCACACTGCCTCCACTCACCCTCAGCAACAGGATACCTCCGCTCTCTCGGGGGGGGTGACGCTGCCCTTGAATGCTGTCTTGGCTTCAGTTCCTGGCCCTCTTTTAGAAACAGAGCTGGATGAAAAACTGAAACTCACCGTGCAGGTCGAATAAAAGGAAATACACGAGGCCATTGTTTAGTGTTAGGCTAGAGTGAGTGTTAATATGCTGTGGAGAAAATCAGCCTGAGCGGTCAGATCATTTATCTTGACATTTTTCAACTGACCTGCATTTCATAAAGGATGTTCATACGGATTTGTTTAAAAATAATGCCTTAGAAACAAGGGAAGTTTTGTCAAAGCAGTGGCATATTTCATTAATGTGATTTAAGGAAAACAACATTTTAAAGATTCGAAAGTGGACTGAAAACCTTTAATGGAGTGTGCCTCGTGTCATGTTCTGGAATCACGTTTAACTATGTTATTGTCCAGATCTGTTCCTGAACTACATCATTAAATGGAGAAACCGCCAAACTGACCATAAATCAGCAATTTGGGGCAACCTCACCCCTCTCCCTTCAGTTTTCCCTTACTGACCCGGTGCCTTCCCCTCCCTCCAAAAATAGCCTCTCAACCTGAACCGTGAGCCACAGCCTAAACCTTGAGAACCAACACATCCACCAATAATAAAATAACCTTACATAAAACAAGTACTGTGGTCATGTTTTGAATGAGTTTTTTTTTTTAATCAGTCTTTTAAATTTGTGTTTGCACAATATGTAATGCATTGAATTCATATGCATATGTCTGTAATAGGCACACAGACACACAGTACTCCAAAGTATTTATAGATACTGTTCCTTTCCTTCAAGAAACCAGCTGGTGACTGACTAAGTGTTCGGGCCAGCTGTAATTGCCTTAGCAGACCTGGGTTTAGAAGAGAGACTGAAACAAGAGTGTGTGTGTGGTGGTATTAATGATGGCTTCTTTTCAGATGGGGAAATGATTCTAGATAAACGCAAGGATCCTGTCCTGCAGAGAAGTGAGCCAAGTCGCAGGACAAGCCTCCAGGAGAATAAAGTGCTTTTCGAAAAAGTCGGTGCCTCTCCAAAGACATTCCTGAGGCAAGCAGAGAAGCATAAACTGATGAATTCTCTACCTCCCTCGCAAGTCTTCTCGTGTAATGAGATAGTCAGTGTAATCCTGATTAACGAGTAGAGTTATAAAGTGTCAAGAGGTCGGGAGATCCCACAGGCTATATCTAAAGACAAACAGACAAGAGCTGAAACTGATTTTTTGAAATGTAGTGTTTTATTAGTGGGAAATGAGTGAACGATGTTCGAAGCAGGTAAGGCTATTTGAGGCTGTACAGGTATTGGATTGGTGTCAACATTTTCCTCACACAACTACCGTATCTGGACGTAAATTGGCTGCAATTTAGTTAATCGGAGTGAGGGCGGAAAATCAGGTGCACCCACGCACAGCAGAGGGAACGCTCCGTGTCCCTGAACATGAACGGGGGAAATTGGCCTCAATCACAGATGGCACATTTCTCTGCCAATTTCTGTCACGTATGTCAATGTCATTCATGCTGACAAACACGATCAGCTCAGCCAGTTTGTACTAAACCCCCCCCCCCCCAAAAAAAAACACATGGTAAATAGTAAAGGTTCCTGAGCTGGAACCAATTGAACATTGAAGTTGCATTTTCTCGTAAATATTTGAAGAGTTTGTTGTGTTACGAATTTGCGTCACTGTTGTAATACCTTTCCTGTAATTTTACTGACACAAGCGTTGAGACACCCTTCAGATGACGTTGTTGGCTATTAGCTAAATCCCAATAAATGTTTCAGATCTTTTATCTGTGTTTACATTACGAATGAGGATTGGGCTTCAAAGGTAAAAGTCTGTGGCTGTTGGGATGTATAAGTGCTCTAAACAGTTCCTCTCTGCTCCCTTAGGAGGCACAATAACAGGGTGGAAACGTTTTCATGCTGCATTGTTCAGACCCTGTCAGGCTAATGTAGTGCTATACATAATGCGTTCCTCTTGTTATGCTCCTAATGGCTTACAGGCTGTATTTGGATTGGCTGTCATTACATCAGGTAATCACAATAAGGCTTACATTAAGCTGGCCTGGTCCACGGCTATTAGATGTCCAAATGGCTTTCTCTGGAGCTGGCGTGGAGCCTTGTGTTTTTAGAGTGGCCTGAGTTGCTTTTCTGCAAGAAGAGGGCAACACGGCGGACAAAGACATCATTCTCAAAGTCCTCAAATAAGGACCGAAGAAAAGCTGTGGCTCTGCACTGCGCAGTCACATTTTACTCTTCTGGTTCTTTGAGTCTTTTCCTTCTCTTAGGCAAATGCCAATTAAATATAGGCTAATAATTCTATCCCAGTCTGTCTCTTTCAAAACGAATAACTTAAGTTCCCCTTTAATGTCATCACTCGAGAACTTTAAAGACCGTCAATACCCTGTTTCGTCGTTAGGATGCTGCCAATGAGGAGAGCACACTATGTTACAAGGATTACAACATTGTTCTCCAGGAAGTTACGATGGTTGTCACAGTCGAAATAACCCGGGGGCAAAAACGAGCTGCTGGGGCCCTTGCTCCCCCGACTCTGTGCGTTGTGTACAGCATTCCTGGGCTGGACTAGTATATGGCTCCACATTTGTTGTGTGGTGATCTGAAAAAACGCAAATTTATTTACTATCATGTAGCATTGTAAGCACAGGATCAGCTGAAATAATGATGGTCTTAAAACTATTTTCTTCAAGACTCTTCAAGTAGGTCCTTATTATGTAGATATTGTGCTTTAGTGGTGCATATTACCAAACAGTTACAATTTACCAAAGTACTGTGTATCAGTAGCCATTGACGCTGGGGCTTGGTAAACCAGTCTTGAAGTTCATAAGTACATCTATGTTTTGATGAGATCCAAAGCTAGGATCCAGCCTTACAGCCTATAACACAAAGCTAGCACATCCCCTGGACCAGTGAACGCACAGGGATGAAACTGATGTCAGCCCTCCTAACTCCTGGTAAGAAAACTAACGAGCTGACCACCCACCTATAAAGTTACTATTGGGTTTGATTGCATAAAACACTACTCAAAGAAAAAGGAATCTAATTACAGTAGAGCAGCAAATGTTCATTAACATTAAATAAATTATTGATAAACTACCCAATGCCTAACACTAAGTCGGTACTTGATAGTACCAATTAAAATTAATTACAATAGTCCATCTCATGTATGAAGAGCTATAGCAAAATGTATTATTACTTGCCTGTACATAAATTAAATTAAATTCCCTCCAACATGTCCATTCACAGCCTTCCTACCGGTCATTTCCGGTAGGAAGGCTGTGCTATTTGTAAACTTGAATGATGTTAAGCCAAAGCAAGAAAATTGGAAACTGTCTGTCTTGTTAAAACAAGATATCACCTCTAGCTCGTCCATCGGATGTGGACAAGCTTTGACAGTGAGGTCCAAAAAACCCTGGCATTAACAGATGTAGAGGCTCCACAAAGTGAGTCATCGCCATCTTAACATTTAACACATCTTAAATTTTCTGGCTCTGGAGCCGAAGTGTACAGGATGATGTGTGAGGCCACAAAAACTGTTCAGCAACAGGACGAGATGACGGGGAACATTTCTGAACCACACATTTGAACCGAGCAGTGAGGAGAGGCTGGCTTGTGTCTACGGGCCGCCCCGTAGTCTCTCATCCATTCTTCTTCTGGCTCTCAGTCAGTAAGAAGACAAACACTTCAGGAAAGACCACACTTCTATGGCCAATTGTCCTCTAAAGTGTGTGTTTGATGGAGAGACCATTTGGACCTTTTCTGGGATTTGAGATGAAAGAGAAATGGGAACCAGAAATACTCAACATGTTTGAATTGAATGTAAACTGTAGACAGGCAGCAGTGCAAAGTGTTTTTGTCCTCTTTCAGCCTGATTTAACTGTGAAACAAAAAAGCTGCCTTGTTGCCTTATGTATTCCCATTCCATATGTGCTGGACTAAAAATACAAACAAAAGAAGGTAAATGTACTACACACTCAAACCCAGTAATGTACTGTGTGTTACATGTGTTCAACTGCAAGCAATTATTGTTCTGCTGACTGGAAGTTCACATATTTGGAGGCCGTGAACGGGAGAATATAAAGTTGCCTTAGCATCAGGGTATACATTTACCTATTTTCTTGAAATAGATTTCTTGGATGCTTTGGCGGTGTTCGTTGTTTGTTCTGTAATACTGTATCTGTTACACATGAGATATGCCTGTTCTCTGTGAAGATTTAATGCAGGGAGACTACAGTATTGGCCTGGAAACGTTTTCTCCATCCTGCAGTTGTTGTATATTAGCTCTGACTGCAGTATGTTCAAAAAGACACCTCGGAATAGAGTACTTGAAAAGTAAACCATGAAAATGGTATATGTTGCACAGAGTCAAACCCTGGTTGTGATGGAGATGGGGGTCGTACAGGCGTGGCAGGGGGGGTGCAAGGGATGCAGTGAGGCCAATATTGTCTGTCAGCCATTTAATGATGTCTAAACTGTCTGGAGTTATCCGCTGATTGAAGAATGTGCAAAATGCTAGCACATTTTCCGATGAATGCTAGGAAAATCAGATGGAAGCAGAAATGATTAGTCATCTGAGGATGTAAAGAAAACGAGAGGTGTAAAACAATACTTAGAATATGTGGCAGATATTTTTGAAAGGCCATCAACACCCTCATCTTTTCATTCTCTTTTATTGACTCAGACACCACTGCAAGCTTTGTAACAAAGGGCCTCCCTGTCCATGTGCTGTGGCTGCTGGAGAAAGCCTCAGGGATCTTCTCTTCAAAGAGACCTTCAGAATCTTAATCCACTACACCATGAAGGTTACTGACTCTCACCATGCATGGTTGCAATTTTAATAATCATATCCTACTTTAGGCAAAATGAAGTCGTTAGACATCAAGGAGTAAAAATCGGCTAATGTCAGAAATAATCTCGCTACTTGATCGGCCCGGTGGTGAGGTCTTCCCCCTCCGAAACCCCTTCCACTCCTCTGAGGGTCCTTATTACAGAGAAAACCACCTAAACACAGCTTAGGTTAAATTCATTTGGCTGCTTAAACAGCACATTTAAATAAAAAACACAGCTGACATGTGATGTTCATCACCTCACACGTTTTTTCCAAACTGTAATCCATCATTCCCAATTGAATCTGCTCTGACAGTTATTCAGAGTTATTTAGTTTGAAATTGCTCTCTGCGTGATACCACTGGAGCGCAGAAGCCCTTTGTTGTGTTGATTGAAATGTCATGTCTGCATAAGCATTCTCACACACTTTTGGTGTGCCTCTTTTTTTTTCTCCTGCGGCCCAAAAAAAGCACAGATCCACCAGAAACAGGCACTCAAACCACTCAAAGTCCTTGAAGTTGCAGACTGCAGTTTTAAGAAGAGCTAAGAGTGTACATATGTCAATGTTAGGCCCATTTCACTTTTTGCAATTCAGCTAAATCAAGAAGAATTATATTCTTAAAAATTCCACAAGTCACAACCTCTGGCACAAAAGAATTGTTATGTCCAACCTATTAAACTGAGACTGAACACTCAATCATCATTAGCAAATGAACTGCAGTCTCTGTTTACATGTTGAATTTCTTGAATTGACCGCAGCCCTGGTTTTGATCAGAGTTTTGGCAGCTATGGCAACCTGTTGCTTTGTATCCCTCAGCCCTCATAATCACCATATTGTTAATTCCCTCAACATCTCATGTAACTGTGAACCTGGGGCACTGCAAAGATGTGTTGACATACAGTATACAGTGATGCAGGAATTTGTGAACCAACACAGAAGATCTATTAACCAAAATTTTGAAAAAATCATGTAACGTTTTATCCCCCCACAACGCTGACACACCCTTATCCTATCACATGGTGTGCAGGAAGCTTGTGCAGTGTTATCTCTAAGCTCCGGTTACCAGCATCTCTCCAGGGATGATGCTAAGTACGTATGGAGAGGAGAGTAGTGGAGGAAAGGTTTTGATTTGGAGTCATTAGGAGGCAGCCGTGGACCATGTCCTGGGCGCCTGGGCCTGGCGAGGAGCCGGGATATCAGAGGTGAAGCCCTGACACCCGTGAGCAGCCCAATACACCCTCCCTCGGGTCTTCAATCGAAAATAATCCAGTCTAAAGCATTATTCATACATGCTGTTCCTGTAACAGATCAGTCAAAACATATTGATATTCCCCGCTAATGAGCAGTGGTAGGTCACAATATGGGAGAACCGGAGATGCTAAATTGCTACCATTCTTTTCCTGCCCCAGAAATGCCGGTATTAGTCTTTCAAAGCGCTCTGTGAGTGCAGAGGCACGTGCAGAGACAAAGTATGTGTCAAAATCTAGAAGTGAGCAGAGTAAAACGAAACAAGGTGTGGAGGTGTAGTGGAAAAGGTGAGTTGGGTTAATAATGCTGGAAGGCTCTGGAATTAATAACTGTATAAAGGTGTGTGTGTGTGTGTGTGTAGTGTGTGTGTGGTGTGTTGCTCTAGTGTGTCTGCAGGTTAGATTGTTAACGGCAAAAGAAGCCTTATTCTCTTCACTTTACAATCCCTCTTTCCTTTCTGTCATTCATCTGTCTTTGTCCATCCATGTAACGCATGGATGGGAATCAATTGAAGTTCACGGAGTTAAACATTTGGATATTGTTTCAATATGGATCATAATTTATCTAGTTATTATAGAAAAGTAGATCCAGTTGCTGAAGAAAGCGCCACCATGTGATCATCTAACCAGCTCCAGATGGATCATAATCAGATAATCAGATCAGAGAGATACATTCAGCTTCATTAACAGCTGTTTATTAATTCAATGAGAGTGTATTTTTAATTATTATAAGCTTGGGTCAAGCTGTCACAGGTCCCAGTACAGTAGTACAACCCAGTGACACAGCAGTGTTTCAATACTGTTCAGCAAAGCAGATACTGAACTAATCGGCAAAAAGTTCGTTTTATGACAATAAATGAAGTAGTGTATGCCATGCAATTATTGCAGAAAACCTAAACCTGTACAGGAATATAAATATCACGAGTGCATGAATAACATAAAGTACGTGTATAAGGCCACGCTGAATTCGCTGTTTACATTCCTTGAATTCATTATTGGTGTATTTTAGTGGGAATATTTTCCTCCTTGTAAATTCTGGACCTTGTAAATCAAATGTACCAGAGACAGCCTGAACAAAGCGGCTGCTTAGAGCCCTGCGGCCTGCAGAGGACTGAGAAGCTTTCTTTGGGTTACAACTTCTTTCATTTTTGGTCATAATTTAGGTATTTAAAGATACACTCCCTGGTTTCGCCAGAGTGTCAAGAGTGTCCCTGATTACCACATACGTTTTGGGATTGTAACCAGTAAAGTGGGGCGGTGCAATTGGGGCTGCAGAACAAAATCTTATCGTGAAGTTCAAAAATGTGCTTGTTTATTTCTTTAATATTTTTAGGTACTTCCCTAAAATGTGCAGTCATTCTTTATCAAATTAATTTGTAGTTCATTGTTGTGAATAGTCAACTTTTAACCAAAAGGAAAGTTCATTCTCGACCTTAGAAACAGTTGACAAAACAATCTCACCATCATGTCCATTTAGAAGCTTCTCTGAAGCTCTCATTTGTGTTCAGGACCTTCCTCCGTAAATTGAGTTGGCACGGTTAGAATAATAGATTCCATTTTCTCAGGACTTCTTTGGTCCCCAAAAAGCTCTTGAGGTGTGTGTTGTGCACTTTCAATTCAGCTAAATATATCTTCTAAACGTGAGCGTCTCTGCCTGCCCTCTGGCAGTTCCCGCAGTGAACACGGGGTGGCGACACGTGGCTAATCAGAGCCATGTGGCTCCTGTGGGCACAAGTCTCTCCAGTGAAGTTTGTAGAGAGGATTGCTCTCAGTTGGAGAGAGAGAGAGAAAGAGAGGGGGGGGAAGTGAGCTGGTCTCCAGCGAGGAGGAAAGAGACAAACCAGGAGAGACGGAGACAACTTTCTTCCAGACTCTTACTTTTTTTTTTACCTAGAGGGCTTCGGTGCGCTTTTAAAGAGGAGCGGAAAACAGCGCGCGCGTTATCTAGGCACTGTATTTTTGATTGAGATCGTTTTTGGAGGGGCTCGAATTAAAAATACTGAGTGTAGTGGATGTGAACAGCGGGCTGCGGTTTAACACAGAGCCGGAGGAATGTATCCAACTCGGGCAGCGGCGAGCCCGCGTCTCTGGAGATGTCCAGCCTGCGCTCTCTGGATCACCCTGCTCCTCCAAAGTATCCTGGACCTGAGCGCGTCTGGTGAGTCTCCATACTTCCCCCCTCTTCCATCGGTAATCATTCCCGTCTTTCCCCTGCTTTCTCTGCTGGCTGTGCTCTCTGCGGTTCATCCCAAACACGCGTGAACTCAACGATGTAATCTGTCACGACGAAAAACCTTTGTTGGGACTTTAAGCGGGTGCCCGAAGCGCTCGGTTGTGGTTTTCTGGTGACTTTGTCGCACTTTAAAGACAGTTTAAGTCATCCATCATTACAATATATATATATATATCTTTTTTTCCCCAAAGACCCCTCTGTTTGTTTTTCGATCCTGGAATCATCTCATAAATGTTCACAAACTCTTCTTGCATCCATACAAAGCAGAGCTGTTTGCCATCATTCAGCCTCCCCTCTCATGTAAATGATCTTTGGTTTGCAGATTATCGCCCTATTGTCATTCTGAAGCCTCTGCACGGGGAAAGACTTGACTCCATTGGCAGACAATAGGAGGGCTCTTAACTAGTCAGCTGGATAGCTATTGTGCCACCAACACCCCCCCAAATCATTTAAGTCGGTTTAAAGATAAGAGATGCATGAAGTCTTAATTTAACTTAATTAAACCATTTGGGTTTGACTGGTGGCGAGAGAGCAGTGGCTGTTTCAGGCAGTAAGATGAGGATGCATGGACAGCTTTTAGAAAAAAATGGGCCTGTCTGTGGCCTCTAGGAAACAATACTGCTATTTCTTTTAATTGCCTTTAAAACCAACACTCAGACAAATCATCCCTTTGTTTGTCTGTGCACTGTGGGTAAAAGTTTTAGTTTTAGTTATTTATTTGCTCATTCAATAATCTTAGGAACTATATATCCACTGCCTTTTTACTGGACATGGCAGAGTGTGTGGCATTAACATCTTAAAGGAAGGATGGCCTGGTGGTATATGTAAGCGGTTTTTGGTTGACGAATATAAGTATGATTGAATTCAGTTTGAATTAAATTTGAATTGTTTATGAAGCCGCTCGTGGAAAGCATTTCCATTTTTTTCCTGTTCTCTGGCTTTTGAGAGTACATAACAATCCTCCCCTCCTAGATGGATGGTGATGAATTATCTCCGAAAGGTTTTTTGGGGGTTTGTTTGGATTATCTCTGTCCTCCTAAAATGCTTTTGGCTGTTATTTACAATGGAGATGTACAGTAAATGCTGCGTTGAGTGTAAAGCTCTCCGCTGTGGCCCTTCTCTTGCCACTCCTTCTTCTCCATATCTTTCTGCTCTTAGGTAGAGAGGAATGTTAATCCTGGATGAGTTAGTTTTATGATCAAATATGGAGTGGAGGAGAGCCAAGCCCCTGCTACTTCATATCTGGAAATAGACAAGTGGAAATGACTGCATCTTTTTTCCATGTTTAGAGGCAAAAACCACCCTGAAAATGTAATTTTATATGCTAATACAGTTAGCATAAAGCTTCAACCGCCACCAGTCAGAGATGATCTGCAGCTGCTCTTCATGCACATTTGTAGCTTTACAGTAGTCTTGACGGTTATGGACACGAAGATGACGCCCATGAAGATGCTTTGTACTTCCACTGCATCCTCAAACTTGACCTTCTATTCACCGCCAATGCAGCAGCTCCAGGATTATGTTTGTAGATGACTTGTCTCTCCTCTGGCTCACCATAATGAGAATGGTCAGAGAGGAACAACAGTGCGGTTCAACTGTAATCAAATGTGAAGAGAAGAGTGCAGTACCTTGTGATCAGTGGCCAGTAGATCTCATACGGCCGTATCGTGAAAGAGGTCACTGCTCTGTCACTGTGGTTTAAATGCCAACATTTCCAGGAACATTCGGGGCTTCCCCTGGCAACAGCAAGGGGATTTTGTTTACATGGCTGACAAAAGATGTCCAGCCTGCCAACAATAAAAACATATATCTATGTATGGTTTGTATTTTATGGAACTGTATGTTGTCTCGGCCGCTTTTTAATACCTGGAATTGTGATTAACTGGCTCACAGAATGCAGTCCAAGTCACGAACAGTACGCTAATCAATTTCTTTTTAAAACCTATTAAAGAGCAACACTTTTTCTCATTTACACTACCGTTCAAAAGTTTGGGGTCACCCAAACAATTTTGTGTTTTCCATGAAAAGTCACACTTATTCACCACCATACGTTGTGAAATGAATAGAAAATAGAGTCAAGACAT
>JAVQJD010033112.1:0-10291 GCA_036023655.1 Nannoperca australis | reverse complement strand
TATATATATATATATATATATACACACACCTGTAAACAACAAAAATGAGTTGAGTTGATATAGGCTCCATGATACACTTGTTTGTTTATAAAGCCAATTATCAGCAACAATATGCTGTATTACATATTTAATACATCAACCAAAGTATAAGTATTCTTCTGTATATTCCCCTGACATTACAGTTTTTTTTCTACATATGACAAAGTGATTTATAAATTGTCTTAATAAATTATTTTCTCTGTAATAATAAAAAAATGGTGGGCGGGGCGGCCGGACGTGACGCCAGTGTCGGAAACGCTGTCAGAGGGTAACACTGCACGTGTCGAAGGGAGCTGTTGAAAGAACATGAGCTCTGGTCTCTGGCTGATAGAAAAGCTTTTATTTTTTTCATTTTCTGTTCAGTTTCCAATCGTTAACACCCAGTCAGAAAACAGACATCTTCCTCCCGGCTGCTCAGAGGCGCGCGGAGCAGGAAACCGGCCGGACAGTTACGTGACCGAACAGGAGAGCGAGAGAAGAAAGTTCTCGGTTCCCGGGCCTGTGTCTGTGTATCCCCTCGTTGCCGCAGCAGCTTTTTAAGTTTATTCCTCGTTAAAGACTGAAGGGCTGGTGAAGGGTGAGGGTTGTTTGAACGTCATGGCGGACTACCTGATCAGCGGGCAGACCGGTTACATCCCCGACGACGGGCTGACGGGACAGCAGCTGTTCAATGGAGGAGACGGGCTCACGTACAAGTAAATGCACCATTGTCATTCCCGCTGCTCCCCAGGCCAAACACGGCAACGCAGCCAACGAGCTTAAGTGTTGTTATTAAGCTTTGTGTGCTAACGCTGCTGTCACTGTTTTGACGCTAACTTACTGGTGTGGCTAAAGTGTTAGCATCTCGATTTGGTGCTGCCAAAGTCAGACCGAGCCACCGCGGCGACATATACATATACATAGTTACATCAGTATGCATTCAAACCAGTCAACATTATTCGTGTATTTAGGTAGAATACAAATTAAATATCGATAAAAAGAATTACACGAATCGTGAATATAAAAACCAGCTCACCTGTATACCTCCTACTGTTCACCTGCATGCCAGTAAATGCCTCTGCAAATTCTTTTTTAAAGGATCTTTTTTTTTATCAGGCTGATATTAAAGGCACAAAGATTGCTCATTGAGCAAATCTGCTGTGGACATTAGTGTTATTACAGTATATCATTTGGTCGAATAGAAATGTTGGCATGTTTGAGTTTATGGTACAGCTGCTGAACAACGTGGCCATGCTTGAGGAAACACTTTGCTTTCATAGGTGCGTGTCTGTTAAGGATTTCCATACAAGCAGTTATGGGTCATCAGTACTGTACCCACAAGTCCAGTCAACATTTCTAATATTCTCCACATGGTGATCTGAGACCAATCATATTGCCGGAAGACACTGCTGGACCCAAAGTGAATGTATGTCAAATATCCAACTTAAAACTAACTTCACCATGGTGACTGAGCCAATTTCTTCATTGATTGTTTGGAAGTCTAATTGTGGGAGTGTTGGCCAAATAACAGAGTATCAAGACGACAATATACTCGGTCAGGGGTCAAAAGTAAACTGGCTTTCGAGCCTGGGTCCATCTTTTTGGGACAGCGATTGATTAATCGATCATTTGTTCAAAGAAACAGCCCAAAGTATGCAATTTATAACCGGAAACTGTGAACAAATCTTAATAATATAAGAAAACACAAGCTGCATGGTTAATCCTCCATCTAGTTTGAATGTAAGAGCAAAGGTCGTACAACTAGTGCCCCGGTGTTAATATTAACTGGGAGGTCACAGTTGGCTGCAGAACACAACGCATTTTTATTTTGGCCATCAGTGAGGCTTTATGACTGCTCTTAGTTTATTATTTTGACCTTTTTAAATGACACATTGCCGTCCAACTACCGTGGGATTGTTGTTAAGTACCTGGTTTAAAAAGTTGAAACACTTGTGCCGTCTGAATTACAGGCTCTTGGAAATGAGAGAAGGGGTGGGGGTAGTGGTGGGGAACGGCATTCTTTCTGTACTCACACAGGTTCCCAAATTTAGGTCCTAGCTGACCAGTCCTGTGTTGTGCTGGACCGCGTCGGTCAGGGCTATACTTAGAACATCTGCTTGTTAGTCCTCTACCCAACAAAGCACAGATGGCAGTGCCATGCGTTGGCATGATTTTATGTTTAAAATCCCAGATTATATTTTTTGGTTATATCATAATATTTAAATATATATCTACGACTTCAGCAGTAATTTCTTTTTTTTTTAATTGCCAAAATGCCAATTCTGCTCTGGGTTCACCTTCTCAAATTTGAAGATTTCCTGTTTTACTCTGCCCGAAAACAGTTGATATGAGTTTAGTGTTAATCTTAAGGTTTTAGTTCTCAGTTTTGGAACGGGAGTTTCCATTTAATTTAATTTAAATCTTTCGTGTCTTCATTGGCTAAGGCGAATTCAAAGCTGTAAGGATGGACAGGACAAAAATGTTTGCTCGCCCTAACCTCGTCTTTCTTGTCTTTCTTTCAGCGACTTCCTGATTCTGCCCGGCTACATCGACTTCACGGCAGACCAAGTGGTGAGTCGAGATGGGGGATAAATATCTAACCAACACACGTAATCTCACTGACGCTGCTGTTATGGTAGCAAACTAATTTTTGTCTCAGAGACTGAGGATTATCAGAGCAATATTGACAAATCCTCCTTTAATTTTTTTTTTTTTGTCCAGGACCTGACCTCAGCGCTCACCAAACAAATCACCATGAAAACTCCCCTCGTCTCCTCTCCCATGGACACGGTCACGGAGGCCAACTTGGCCATCGCTATGGCAGTAAGTGTGACGCATAAACAAACGGTTTCCTCGGCATTGTTAGCCGGTTTGCTGTTCCTGCTATCATGTGGCTCTCACTCACACACACACTCTGATGTATTGTCTCCTCCCAGCTAACGGGCGGCATCGGTTTCATCCACCACAACTGCACTCCAGAGTTCCAGGCCAATGAAGTGCGCAAAGTCAAGGTGATTATTGTCTTCTTACATTTCCGTTCATCTCATCTTTAGTCCTTTCGTCATCTATTTTTCCTGTACGTCATCTTAGTTGGGTTTTTTTTCTAGTGTCGGGAGTCTTTCATGATTATTTTTTCCTTTTTTCCTCAATTTTTTTTATCATTATCTTTTCTTTCATCTCACTCATCAGCTTCTCTGTCTTTTTTCTCCTCCATTTTGATTTGCTGCCATCAGTTTGAAAGATGTAGAAGATCCCTTCCTCTCAGCTCTAGTGTGTCCGATCCTCCCTTATTGAATCCCTCACACTCTTTTCCCCGCTGTTACTCTACCTTTCTTTGTTTCTTTCTTTCCCAAGCTGGCTCTTAAACCCACTTTCCATGTGTATGTCCTTTTGTTCCACACCACTGCTCCTCCTCCTGGCTCTCTTTATTCTTCCTCACTTCCTTCCTCCCCTACCTTCTCCAGCGCTACGAGCAGGGCTTCATCACGGACCCCGTGGTGATGAGCCCCAACAAACGCGTGCGGGACGTCTTCCAGGCCAAGGCTCGCCACGGCTTCTGCGGGATCCCCATCACAGACAGTGGCAAAATGGGCGGCACGCTGGTGGGCATCATCTCCTCCAGAGACATCGACTTCCTGAAGGAGGAGGACCACGACCTGCCACTGAGCGAGGTGGGTCTTGGTTGTTTTACGAAAATGCCTCTGTCCAGTCATCGTATCAAACCCACCCCATATTAGATAAACAGATGGGACTGGCCTGACCCGGGCCTGGTGGGCTG
This sequence comes from Nannoperca australis, assembly GCA_036023655.1. NCBI lineage: Eukaryota > Metazoa > Chordata > Actinopteri > Centrarchiformes > Percichthyidae > Nannoperca > Nannoperca australis. Next base: position 6,495 of record JAVQJD010033112.1, on the reverse strand, counting down.
GAAATACTTTCTTTAAGTTCTGTGAGTGTCGCCGTCTCGACAGGTGATGACAAAGCGAGAGGATCTAGTGGTTGCACCTGCTGGAGTGATGCTGAAAGAAGCCAATGAAATCCTCCAGAGGAGTAAGAAAGGTGAGGAGGATTATAAACGTATTTCTCATAAGAGTTTTTCACAAGTTTAAGAATCCCAAGTATCATTTCCGTTAAAGAAATGGGACATAAAAGGGATTAATCTACATCCCGGTGTGAATGTACAATCTAGCTCCTTTGCTCCTGCAGGTAAACTGCCCATAGTGAATGAAGAGGGCTCCCTGGTGTCCATCATCGCCCGCACAGACCTGAAGAAAAACAGAGACTTCCCTCTGGCCTCCAAAGACTCCCGCAAACAGCTGCTGTGTGGCGCCGCCATTGGCACCCACAACGACGACAAGTACAGACTGGACCTGCTGGCGCAGAGCGGGGTGGATGTAGTTGTGCTGGTGAGGAGAAGGAGCTTTAGTACAGGTTCGGAAGGTGGAGACTCTTGTTTACCATGACGACTAGGGTGTATTAAGCCTGGGCTCAAACTTGATTGCACTACTGTACTAGGATCAGTTTCAGGGAGCACATTTATTGGTGTGCGCACTCCTTTTGATTTGATCTGGATTCTTTACAGTAGACGGAGGTTTATGGTTGTCTACTAGCTGTGAAGGGTACACATTCAGGGTGAGGATGCTCTGTAAATAACAGTGTTTTGTGTTCCTTCTGTACCCGCAGGACTCGTCTCAGGGCAACTCGATCTTCCAGATCAACATGATCAAATTTATCAAAGAAAAGTATCCAAACATACAGGTCATCGGAGGCAATGGTAACTACATTAATCTTTACCAACATGTGCAACATAACCAGAAAGGGTATTTCTGTTGTACATTTGCACTGTTCACTGGAGCTGTTAATGGTTGATCAAAATAGTATCATTAGGGAAAAGATTTAATGTTTCTTATTGTTTGTGACTGCAGAAAACAGCTGTCATGCTTCCTCCTTGATGCCTCAAAGGCTAGTTATCATTGACTGAGCTGTAGTGGCTTGTTGATCGTTGTGGAAACGTTGTCATTATGCAGCTCTGACAGCTTCTCTGTCTCCCTCTGCCTGCTGCAGTGGTGACTGCAGCTCAGGCTAAGAACCTGATCGACGCAGGGGTGGACGCGCTGAGAGTGGGAATGGGCAGCGGCTCCATCTGCATCACACAGGAAGGTGAGTGACTCGACAAACATCACCGTCCTCGCTCCCTCCCACAAAGCAGCCCCTCAACCAATCTGGAGCCTCTAATGTGGTTATTACAGGGCTCGTGCAAAGTCTTGAACGGTTGGATTATCCAGAATTTGAACTGTTGTGTTTTTAAGGTTAGGAATATTCTTGAATTCGAAAAATACTTTTTGAAAAATGCTTGATTTTCAACATCATCTGGCACAATCACTCAAACACACAATCACTCAAACTAAAATCTTTAAATTTTTTTAATTAAATGATCCCGTCATCATATTTCTTTGCTGTCTCCTGGCATTTATAGTAACAATTTAGATGTGATGATAAAAGCTTTGAGAGATTTGTTTTTGGTGTAGGTACCTTGAAAGTGCTTGAATGCTCCTAAAAAGCTGTACAAACCCTGTTATTAGGCATTCTGGTGACTCCCTGAAGGGACTCCCCAGTCAGGGAGCTCCCCCGAGAACTACATACCACCAGGGGCTTTTGTTTCCTGACGTAAGCCGGCCGGCGGTTGGTATCGCAGCATCACTCGCTACGTCACACAAGATATTCATATTTGTCTTTGGCGAGTCAAAATCATGCTGTATTTCCCCCCTCGCACATTCTCTCAGTAAAGCCCGGACTTCACTGTCGGTCCAATTGTTAAGGCTGCCGCTGCGAGCTGTGTTCGAGCAATCAGTCTGGACCAGTCGCTGCACATTTGCGTCATTCCAGATTAGTTTTTATTCATGTAGCCGCTACATGAATAAAAACTATGGGCTACATTGTAGCGGCATATCACAACAAAGTCATCTCATGGCACATTTTCATAGAGAGCAGGTCACGAGGTTCCTCTTGTGCTGGGAGAGTACCTACTCTGAAGCAGGAGCTCGAAAAGTCCCCCGAAACGCTGCCCTAACAACTCGTTCCCAGTTCTTGCTCGATTATGCCAGTCAGGGGGGGGAAGAGAAATCTTAGTGAATTATGTGCCGTTAGTCATTTTATTGAACAGTGGGATACCAAATGTCTGGTTTGCTTGACTGATCCTTATCATTGGACCAAACGGGATGAGATTGGCTCGATTAATGGCACGAAAATGACCGTGTGGTTCAACGATTTGTTGTTTTTTTGTCTTGTGTAGTTTGTCTTAGTCTAGGACTCCTCAGGAGTCTTGGATGGAAAGATGAGCGCGTCAGAATGATTATTTATTTATTTTTTGTTGTTTTTTTGGGATTCTCTCGTGTAGTCTGACGCGTGTTGACATTTCTGGTCCCGGAAGTCCGTCTCTGGTGCCTCTTGCCTGATTTACCTTTGCGAGTCACGCAGGTTGTTAAACAACACGCCTCAGCGATTGGTCAGGGTTCCGTGGGAAGTGTGTGACATTTCAACTCGTGTCAGGTTCTGCGATCACCTGATCTGACAACGTGACCACCCGGAAAGACGAACTGTAGTTGGTTAAATTGCGCTGTTCAGGCAGTTGTGAGTTCGTTTCCGAGCAAAATGAAGCAAATTTGAATTTAGACTTTGATTTTAAAATCTATTTAGCTGTGATTTGTCTGGAATAGTTAGGTATACATAGTTTTTCTCTGTGCTTCTTGTCAACTCTGACTTGAGTTGTCTCTTCATCTTCCACTCGAGATTCCTCCTAAAATCATTAGCAGTATTTGTTCTTGCTCATTTTCTTTTGCTCACTGTTGTCTTCCCTTTTGTCTGTCATCTTCATCTTGTTGTCCTTCTACCTGCCTCCTCCCCTTCCTTCTCCCCCCCCCCCCCCCTCCCGGTGTTTGTATGGCGTGTGTGAATGAGTGTATTTTGTGTCTGTGCGTGTCCAGTTCCCCTCAGTGTACCACCAGCAATAAAGCTCCACAGCCCCAAAACCCCAACCACAGTTACGGGATACTCCAGTAAGTTTTCCTGCCCCCCCTTTTGGCCTGCAGTGGGCTCCCATTGGCTCCACTACTACAGCGTGCCCACCCACTTCACAGCCTGCTGCACTGATTGGTTAACAGCTTTACATCAGTAGAAGTAGCAGAGGTAGTGGCTAGTGTTTGTTTTTGAGAGTTGGCCTTGGGTGGTTTGGGGTTTTGGTTGTTCCTGCGTTCTTACTAATCTGTCAATCATCTTGAGTGAATGTTGCTTTTCCTCCACCCACTTTACTGACCTTTTGGTCTCGGGTCTTGATGATGATGATGTCATCAGATTAAGACACTATCCACTTGTGTCTGTGTGGTTGCCCGCGGATACCATTGGTCAGATGGTGGCTGGTTTAAGTCCAAACCTTCCGTGTGCTGCTTCTGTGGAAGGACTGAGATTTTCTTGAACACATTGCGCTGCACGGTTTATAATCTCATACGCTGTACGTCACAACACATTTCCCTAACTGACAGGTGTCCCTTCAGCTACTGTAGTTTAATTATAATTTAAGGTTGGCTTTAGTTTTCATTGTTAGTGTAAAAAGTAAATTGCGCTGTTTCTCTTTGTTGTCTTAGTAAAATTCGAGCGCCGGTGTGAAAGATGTTTGGTTGAAATCTTCGAGGTGTAATTGAAATGGGTTGATTAGAAGTGTTCAGCTGAATGGAGATGGCACACATTGTGCGAGACAAGTTTGGAGGCCTTGTGCGGTGTGGTTTTGTCTCCTGATGTGACGAGTTTAACTTCCTCATCTCACTTTTCTGTAACAAACGCGTCCCCCAGCCCGTCTGCTCATTCACTGCAGGTTTTTTATTTTTTTTGACTGGGAGTTTCTGCTGTGCATGCCTGTCAAAGCTGAACTCTGATTACAGTTGGGTAGTTTTTGATGTCAGTTTGTTAAATGATAAGCCAGCTTGTGTTTCCTGGTTCCAAAACTCATCTGTATTTATGTTAAATTCCAACTTCGCCAACACTCCAAGTAGAAAAGACGAGCGCAAGTGTCAGACATGTTCCTGTAAACACATAATGATGACATGAACCAATAATTGGCTGTTAAAGATGAAAAAAAACCTATTTAAATCCAATGTCCAACATGAAATTTTAACGCTTTGCGTCATAAGCTGCGAGCTTCCGTTGTGTATTCTCCAGTAGGTGGACGGGTCGGTGTAACAGTACGAGACTAGATGCGCGTAGCAAAGATGACTAACTTCTACAGCTGTATGCATTTTGTTACATCGTGTACACCTCCCCTGTCTCCCTTCTTCCTCCCTTCAGTGCTGGCGTGCGGGAGACCCCAGGCGACGGCCGTCTACAAGGTATCGGAGTACGCCAGGCGCTTCGGCGTGCCGGTCATCGCTGATGGCGGCATCCAGACTGTCGGGCATATTGCCAAAGCCCTGGCACTGGGAGCATCCACAGGTATGGATAAATGAGTGTGTGCAGGGATTTATAATTTAAACGATGATGGATGCATTAATTCAAATAAAGTTTTATTTTGAATGTTTTTAGGTATTATTGAAGGTTTCACTGCAAGATCTATAGTATGTTTTATTCAAATCCATCAAGTCCAACAGTTTGTTTCAGTAAAACAAAGTAACAAAACAAAATATGATTGACATTTTTTAAAAACATTTAATCCATGCTTTACATTTTTTTGTTATCCTGTCATTTGTTTGTTTTTCCTCTTCCTTTTTGTGTGTAACAAAAGCCTTTTCAGTAGTCGTCATTCACTTCCAGATTAACTCAAGCAGCCACATTCTAACTTCGATCTTTCTCTCCGCGTCCAGTGATGATGGGCTCTCTGCTGGCGGCCACAAGCGAAGCTCCTGGCGAGTATTTCTTCTCCGACGGCATCAGGCTGAAGAAATACCGCGGCATGGGCTCCCTGGACGCCATGGACAAAAACTTGGGCTCCCAGAACAGATACTTCAGGTAACAGAAACATAAAAACAATTACTCAAATTGACCAGTGTTTGGTCTTACCCCAAAGTGGAAAAATTAAAGGGACATAGCACCGTTCCTAATATTCTACTGCTCGTTTTAAAAGCATTGAATGGTCCCGTCTTGTGTGATCTGACCCTGAGCCTGATCGCTGGCTCAGATCCTCCGGCAGGGCCTCTGCTGTCTGGGCCCCTCAGCTGTGGATCTTCCTGCCTGGAGATCTCGTGCAAACCCTGTGTCCTCTCTTTTTAAAACTGTTTCATTGGATGGCTTTTTCTTAAAGGGCCAGAGCGTAGGATTTGGTGGCATCTAGCACCCAGGATGCAACCACCCGATAACCCCTCCGCTCACGTCATTCTAAGGAAACTTATTTTTTGATACGCTAACAAAAAACACGTATGAATATTATAGTAGATTTGTTCCAGTAGATCTTGTTAAATCCTACCCACTAGTCCTTATAACTGGTATATCTTGTTTTATATGTTTGTTTTTTGATCTTATTGGTTTTTATTGTTGTAAAGCACTTTGCAATAGATTTTGAGAGGTGGTATATTAATAGGTATATTATAGTCTGGCCAATAATTGTCATAGTGGTGAGACTAGTTTTCCCATGACACTTTCTCATTAAATTTTCAGTGGCTTTCAGAACAGACATTATTGCCTTCTGGTGGTGGTGAGGAAGGATGAGCCCAGAAGAAGAGGACAAAGTTTTACATAATAAATCTTTAGTTTGAAATTAAATATCACAGCACTCTTTTATGTCTTCACCTTATTGTGGATCAAATCTTTAGCCACTAGGTGGCAGTATAAGGGTTGCACAAGGTGATCGGTTTTAAATGTCAGTTTTAGATACCTCTAGTATAAGTTGTGAACTTCTTCTATGCAACTAGCCCAGTCATGTGATTTACTCCTTTCTCTCCCCACAGTGAGAGCGATAAGATTAAAGTGGCTCAGGGGGTTTCTGGAGCCGTGCAGGACAAAGGCTCCATCCACAAGTTTGTCCCCTACCTGCTGGCTGGCATTCAGCACTCCTGTCAGGACATTGGAGCCAAGAGCCTCACACAGCTCAGGTAAAAAATAAAAAAAAACACACTCAGGCAGACACAATTGTGTCTTTAGGGGTCACAGAAGAAAAAATGATCTATGAAAATGTGTGAGCATGGAATTGTAAAATGTGAGGGGATTTTTTACATCCAGAAGTGTGAAATTCTTCATAAATGCTTAGACTGGTGTCAGAAAACCAAATACCTGCAAAACTCATGACATTTCCTGTTAGAATATACAGGGTAATTAGACATTGGTTTTATTTAAACCTTTAAATTAAAAATTTTTTTATTTTTTTTCTTATTTTCCATTACTTATTCCACCCACCCCCACCCCCCCCCCCCCCGGCAGAGCCATGATGTACTCTGGAGATCTG
>JAVQJD010033106.1:0-10060 GCA_036023655.1 Nannoperca australis | reverse complement strand
AGCCTCTCCCATCAGGTGACATCAGCATCAGAGAGGCCGCCGGCTTCAGCCGCTGTTTCTGCCTCATTAACAGTCGGGTCACGCCGCGGCCGAGCTGGACTCCGGCCATTAGCCCCGCCGCCATTAATGGCTACTTAGCTGAGGCAATTTGACATTACGGTACAAGAGAGGAGGTGTTATGACTGCAGTGTGTGAGGCTGTTATGCAGCGCTAGGAGCTTCCAGATACACTTTACAATTATTTGTTCTGTGAGAAGCTGCAGGGAGGAGGAATCTATCTCCCGTGATGAGTAATGCCAAATCAGCATTCCCCGCGCAGAACCTTATTTCATTTCTTCTTCTTTTTTTCATTTAAGGCCTCACATATCTATCTATCCATGCTGAGTAGACATCTCAAAATCTCCAAACCAATTTGGCATTATCTCCATCACTGGCGACCCCTTAAATTTGCATCAGTGGAGTGGGTTTGGCAAGCAATTACCCCGATGCAGGACATCGGTAATTTGACGAGAATCTGCTCTGACAAGTCTGGACGCAGCGGAGGAGGCGTCCCCCGGGTGACGGGAGGGATGGAGGGGGGGGGCAGAGAGGCTGCAGAGAGCCGGCCTGGAGCTCTACAGGAGAAAACACAAGAACTAATGCAGCAGCGAGATAACAGAGAAAGCCTGAAAGAGATCTCCCCGAGTCATAGATACATGCAAACACACAGCAGATATGGGGTCGCTGAGGTTTACAAGGTCAGCTGCTGAGCTCCTGCTCATGTTCTACATTATTGTCCTGCTCCCCATCACTCACAGTCCACTTCTTTACAGAAACAGCTCGTACAACCTTTACAGATCGTTGAGAGTAAAGGAGGCGTCCACGGAGGTTGTTCCAAAGTCACAAACCTTTTTAATGGATGCAGCTAATGTTTGAAAATGCATCCGTTTAAATTGTGTCTTCTGCTTATTGTCAAACCAAATCATATGCACGAGGACACTCCTGTAATCTCATCTGCTTTCTCTTCCCTGCTTCGATGCAATGGGGAAGCATGTGTCTGAAACCTGCCTGCATGGATAGACACCTCCACGGGTGAACTCACCCTTTAAATGTAAATGTAATCATGATGGAAGTGTCCTTTAAAGGCATCAGAGCAGCTTTACCTTCATCAGAGGTGACGTCCATCAAAGCTGAATGGCTCTCTGCGAGCAGCTGCTGAGAGGTTTACGACTCGCCTGCAGGAGGACGAGCTGCAGACCAGCCAGAGAGGAAGACCGGGGCCGACCTGCCTTTATTATGGACAACAATAATACTGGGCCTCTATTTTGGGGGGTTTAAGTGACAAATGGTTTCCAAAAGGTTTGGAATTGGTCGAGCAGATCGCCTCCAGCGGTATCTGAACGGGCTGCGGTGGCTACATCGTAATCTCCGTCACTAAAAGTGCTTGTTTTGCCTCTGACGCTGGTTCAGACTGTTGTTCTACGTCTTTTTGGTAAAGAGTGAGATCTTTTCCGTTCAACCAGAAACAGAAAGTCTCGCCAGCTGAAATCGTGGTTCCAGGAAGTTGAACAGTTTCTTACAGCTGGGATCCTCTTTTCATTTTGTCCTCCACAAGTTCAGAGCAGAGATCTGTGGAAACGATGACATCTCTTATGAAGAAGAAGTCACAAAACATCAGCAGAAACATAAAAGCATCAGGATGAAGTGTATGGATGCAAATAGAAATCTGCATGAAATAAAGTACCAGAACCTACAAAACCTCCGCCTCCACCAACACCTTGTGCTTTCTAACCCGGTGCCATTTCTGGTCGTAACACCTGGTGACTGCAGCTGTCAGATAACTGCAGAGGAGGAGGAAGCTCCAGAACAGCCGCTGACAGAGGAGCCAGAAAGCAGCTCTTTTTAATTCGGAGGTATTTCCAAGGTGACAGAAACATTAAGGAATCTGGTCTGCAGCTCACATGAAGGCCAGACTCAGCTCGATGTGTTGGGCGCCCTCCCTGCAGCAGCTCATCCTCCACTCCGCTGCGTCTGGTTAACTGTGTCTTCTCTCCCCAGTTCTGATGCTCAGACAGGTAAAGAGTGGGATTCCTGCTGATAGCAGGTGCTGCTGTCCTCTCCTCTCCGTTAAGTGCCTCCTCCTCCTCCGCTCTTCCATTTTCATATTTCCACGCATGGTTGCCTTGACATTTAGTACAGAGAAATCGACTGTTTTCAGGGACTGTCGGGGGAGCGCTGTATTACTTTGTCCTGTCAGAAAAAGATGTCATGAAAGGAAGGTGATGTCAGTTCCACCGGGTTGTTTATTGAATTTACGGCGCCATTATTTCGCCACTCAGCATGATTGTATTCATATTATACCCCATCCCACCAAGGTCGCCGGCACCACTCGCCTGGCGACCTTGCGCTCGGGGCCCCCAGGGGGCCGGGTTTAACCAGAGAGACAGGGACCCTTCAGCTTTGATGGACAGTCAAATAAAGCTCGGAGCTCAATGACACAGCAATCAGCCCGTGTCAGAGCCGGCGGCGGCGGCGGCGACCAGGTGAAAACAGCCGCTTTGTGACTCAACACACTGACTGACTTATGCCCACATGGACGCCCTCGCTGAGGTCACGCAGCGTGGAGTCGCAGCATTGATCATCGGCGAGGACGACAGCGCGCGGGGGGGGGGTGTTGTCGTTGTCTGACCACCAATCACAGGTGAGCAGCTCAGTCGTGCAGAGAGAGAGAGACGTGAGGTCATGGTTCCTGTTTGACTCTGCAGCCATGACACGTCACCGGCTGTATGTCCTGAACCAAACTCATCCTCTTGCATGGCATTTTAATGACACTTAGCATTAGCTTAGCATTACAAGCCTGGACAAAAAGGGTCAAATTTCTTCTTTTACATTTTTTATCGAGAAATATTTTGTAGTTGTCTTTTCTTTTAATTTAATACTCATTTAATTCAAATATTCTGTTTTTAAAGTGCCACAAGACCAAACACATCAAGTTTTTTCTTAATTGTGCAAGTGTTATGCTATGCATTATGGGATGTGTAGGACTCAACATTTCTGGACTTGGATCCATACTAGAATTCAAATCTGTTGCATCATTTTGACCATTTGTTTAAAAAACCTGCCTCCTTTAGGTCCCTTAGAAGTACAGCACTTACATGTTGGAGAACTCCTCCAATTACAGAGCAAATTACAGACTATAACAACCTCATAGCAGTAATATATTTGCAGTGAACAATGTGCTTCTCCAGCTGATCCCAAATCATAAAAATTACCAAATTAGGAGAAAAATAGTTTCCATATAACAGCAGAGAGATAAAGTGTGCTCTCCAGCCTTAATGGTGTATTTTTTCCTGCCAAACCGCTGTGATGAATTGCTGCTGCGCTTCGTTCCAGCCTCATACACTCGTGGCCATATTCTCCCCGACACACCAGCACAGACACATTATCAAATGGCAGCTATAGGCTGCAGTTATTTAAAGGTTGTCATGTAATTACTGCTCAGCAGCAGCCCTCATTTGAAGCCCTGGACGCTCTCAGGCTGCATTCGGGGTCAACGTGAGAAAGCGGCGGCTGATTTTAGCGGGCGCTCTCGGTCCACCATCACACAGAAGCTAATGGATTTTATGGAAGAGACCTCGGCGCTGCAAAACAGCCACGGAGCTTCAAAGAGTTCTCCATCTAATGCACTCATCCACAGTAAAATGGTAACATGCAATTATCGATGCCAAAATGGCACCTCTACGCACGTCCATTTGTGGTTCACATCACACGGGGGATAACATCTATGTTTTGTAATTAGTATAATTAGCATTTCTCCTTGGCAGGTTGCACCGTGTTGTGTTCAAAGTCGAGCTGACACGTCGGTGATGATAACGGTGACGGATTTATCCCCTTGATGTTTCATCAATCACACTGAGATTTCCAAAAAAACGTCCTTCCAAATCTGGAGATTTTATTCAGAGCAAAACAAACGCCTCTCTGCCAGAAATCATTCTTCATGAGCTGTGTCCCAGTTTTACACGCTGAAAAACACTGTTGACTAATGTTTACTAGAACTGCACCATTTTAAAATACAAAGCCACCAATCTACACGAGGAAGTAAACAACAAACAGGAAGTCAAATGTTCCAACTTCTACAAAAAGGCCAGTAAGTGGACCTTGAGTTCAGGTCTTTTGACTACAACACTGTCCTATGAGACACAAGCTAAAGATCTGTGAGTGCTTTTGGCTGTTGCTAACATTTCATAGGAAAAACATGACAGAAGCTAGCAACTCGTTAGCATGCTAACATGCTACGGTTAGCTCGTGAGCATACATTCATACACACTTTTTAATGTTTGACCTTTGAAATGTACGTTTGAGGGAAAATTCTAACTCAAGGTCCAACTTTTATAAAGAAAGCTCAGGAAAAAGCCAGTAAGTGGACCTTGAGTTAAGATTTTTTCTGACTACAACACTAAAGCTAGCTAGAATTCATAGTGAGCCACTGAACGCTACACAAATAGTCACATCTAGTTTTCTGCCCAGATTAGAAAACCAAAAACGTTTCTAAAATTGCCATTTGAGTTTGATCCGAGTTTGTTTAGTCGAAACGTATAACTTTTTAGCACAAACTCTGTATTTGTAATTGCCACCTGGAATCAGTGAGTTTGTTTTGGTGGGACGTGTGCAGAAGTGAAAATGATGTATTAGTTGTATTAGTTCATCTGTCTGTGAGTGAGCTTTCTGTAAAACACCATGTGCAGTTTGTAGCTTTCACTGTGAACAAAGTGCAGGACTCCTGGGTGTTTTCCATGAAATCATCATCCTGTGTCATCAGTGTGCGACGCGAGGCAGCTGCGGCGTGTTGGACTCCACCAAGTGAGCTGAAGCAGAAGGTTTGACTGGACTGGCTGCTTCTGGAGATATTTACTTTTTATTTGTATTGCCACAGTTTGCTAGAGCATTGATTTAAAGTCCAGAGGAAAGCTTAGTATTCATATGACCTTTTGTTAATGTAGATTCCCCCGCTCCCTGTTAATGGTACGTTCCAGTCAGTATTTAAGCACAGGGTTTGGGCACTGGGTGCAGGCTGCGAACACCTGGGCTCATTGAGATTGTGCACTTTCTTTTCTATGAAATATGGCTGCTGGAACTGAAATAAAATGTCATTTTCATGCACAAACACGTCTCTCAGTTCATTCTGCCTTCCTGTCTGTGGCTCAGCACTGGTTCCTACTGAAGACGTGTCTTCCTCTTTAAAAAAGAAACCTATATATATAGTTAAATTTCTATATGAGAAGATTGGTAATCGTCTAAAACAGCTGCTCACTGTAGCATTTGTTGGACTATTTTCAGCGGCGGATGAATCCACATTTGGTGCTCCGGTGAGGAGTCCACTGTGTGTTCTTGGTGCTGAGGCTGGCTGTGTTTGTAATAGTTGTGATTTGAAGCAACAACGAGTTGCATGGCTCAGAGGAAGTAGAGATATCAATATAACAACACTTGTTGGTGTATTCATGGGATCTGATGAGAAACGACTACAGAATCTCACCAGACGGCTCCTTCAGCTGCGTCTCCAGCTTCAGGAAACACTGGGTTTATTGACAACGAGCACGTTTTCTCCACATAAATGTGATTCTTGTTGACTTTGATGTCTGCGATTATAAAGGAACAATAAAAACAACAGCTTTATCTCCTGTCATGTGTTTCTAATGCTGATTCTGTGAGTACCTTTTTAAACCTCAACGCTGCCCTAATGACTAATTCATTCAACAATATCTGCCTCTGTATCCTTGACCACATGGCTCCTCCATGAAAATCAAAGGAGAAGGCGTAATCCTTCTCCTCGGCTCAATGAGCACTCAGGCCCTCGAGACAAAGCAGGAAAGCTGAACGTATATGGAAAGTTAATGGGCTACAAGTCTCCCTTCACATGCAGAGGAGTTACATGGTCAACTATCAGACTGCTGTGTTTAACAAGGCAGGATCAGCCTAAATTCCCATAACTCCAAAAGTCTTATTTAAGGTTATTGATTCTGTTGAGCGGTTCCTCCACCTCTATTACTGAACTTAGCCCTGAATTAGTGGAGGAATTCTTGAATTATTTTGTTTAAAGGTGGATAAAACCACTGTCTCTCATATTAAATCCTCTCCCCAGCTTAATCTTATTCCCCCTAAACTTTTAAAAGATGTCAATCCCTGCGTCTTGCCCTTTACCCACTGTAATCTTTCCCTATTTTAAACATGCAACTGTGCAACCGCCTCACCATCAGCAACTACCCACATATCTCTGAAATATCTGTCTTATCTGAGGTGTTGGAGAAAGGTTTAGCCTCTCAGCTGCTTGCACGAGTGTTGAGAGTATTTTCTTGCATTAATATAAATACTTGGGGAAAGAGGGGCTGCAGGACCCACAGCACCGGGTTCCCTGCAGGAATAACTGACTCATTGAAAAAGGGGTTGCCAGTCCATTTTTTAATTAGCTTTTTTATGTGACATGGCAGGCCAGAAATGGCTGTTCTCTGAGCCCCTCTAAGCTTTTTTTGTTCCAAGAAAATAAGATTTTCAGGAATCAATAATCTCAATGAGTTGTTAAGATGGGAATTCAGCTGAATAGTTGAATGGAAGCTGTGATTTGTAGAGAAACGTTTCCTTTTTTTGCTGATCTCTAATGTTTTCTACCCCTGCAGGGGAAATAAAAGTGTCTCGGCGTATGTTAACTCCTTCAGTCTTCTGCTAATGTTTCAGAACTGCAGGAGAACATTGATTTTGTAATGCCAGCTTTTACAATGCCACCAGTATGAATGAATGTTTCTTCATTAAGAAGTTAAAGCCTCCTTGGTATACATTATGTAAACCAGCGTTCAATACACCTCAGGTGTGCACTTAATTCAGCTCTCCTCCAACCTCACCAATAGCGCCATTAAAACCTCATTACGCATAATAAAGGAAGGAGAACTCGCTGTGAATTGCTAAGAGCAGAAGTGTGTATATATAAATTGCACACTTGCACTCTGAAGACAAACTCTGGGTCTAACACTGCAAACAAAGAAATGGAAACCAGAGCATTGTGTCAACACTGAACAGCATTACCTGGATTCAGAGTGGGACTCCCAGAACATGAAGTATGAATTTGTAACGAGCACGTGGAAGCTAATGTTTTCTGGTTTCATCCTTTGAGACTCATTTAATTTTTATTACATTGAATTACTGTCTGTTGGAACTTCTGTATCAAACAGATCAGTGTGTGCAGGCTGAAGGCTTCACCTAACTCCCATTATCTATGACCGGGTGTACCACAGGGTTCTGTTCTAGGACCACTCACATTCACTAATTTATAGAAGCTATCTGTGAAAATGTGCCAAACAAATCTTTGTTTGTCAGTTACAACTGGATTTTGATACAGTTTCATAATTTGAAATGGATTTTTAAATGCTGAGAAAACAACGTTTCTAACCATCTATCATTACGTTTCACGGAAAATGTGATTGAGTCTGTAACTTCCTCACATTTGGCAACTGAGGCTGAGCTTTGCTTTTCTCTACGCACAAAGGAGACTGTATGTGCAGAAGGTTTTAGTTGGGACACATTTCCTTTTTAAATCTGTACATCAACCTCCATTTAAGTAAAAGCAGATTCTTCCTGCCCAGTTGGCGTTCGCTGTCCAGGATGAGTTCAACAAGCCAGGTTTAACCAGCGCTCCAGCTTCTTTCCCATGTGGGAGCATCCTGGTGAGAGCTGCTGCACCTTCGACTAATAACTCTATTAAACCTCCCGGTTCGATGACAACCAGAGGAAGAAGTGTCACCAGAGGATGTTCATCTCTAGTGAAAGTGACCAGAGAGGGAAAGCAGGAAGCGAAAGACACAAACAGAGTGCAGTACCGAGCCGCCATCTTGATCTTCTATGTCTGTAACTGACTATGGTGACTTTATATACATGCATCTTCTCAAAGAACCTCACTTACCAAATTTGTCCACCTGAAAAATGCTGGAAGTTACGTCTCTACGGAGACATTTTTGAATGATTTGCTGCTCACTTTAGGTGTTAACAATGAACTGAAGGAGCTGGAGGAAGCCACATCCAGCTGTAGATGTTTACCTGAGGGATCCACAGTCTTATTTTATATACTCATGCTCATGTGCTGACCAGACGTTTTCCTGGTTACATATGTTTTTAAATAGATAGCAGGAGGTGTGTAATGTGTCGACCTAATAACTGACACTTCGGACATGAGTTGATATTTCTGTTAATGTTAAAGTAGATTTGAATGAAAAATGCCACAAACTGGAGCTTTAACGTGACAATATTACAAACTATTAAGCAGAGGCTTCACAGAAGTAACCAGCCAGCAGTAAGTCTACTGATGCTGGCCAAAATCCAAATCCCCGGACCCTCGGGGGGCCTCAAAAATCCGCAGGGTCACTGTGGCAATTAGTTTGTGGAAACCTGATTAATTGCAAATTTAATTTAAACTGAAATGATAAGGGAGTTAACAGCAGGTCCTGCATCTTGAGCTCGTTGTGGAGGAATCACAAGGTGGCGTTTCGCTTCCTGCTCGCACTCTTCACTTGGTTTTTGTCTGCTTGTGCAGCTGAACCAGGGTTTTTTTTGTATTTGTTTTTACTAACTTACATTATCGGTATCGGCGGTAATCCCCCCCCCCCCCCCACAGACAGACCCTGCCCTCACTGCCCTTTGCATCAATTATCAGATCAAAGCTTTAAAATGGCTCCAAGCTGTACGATTGAATCTGTACTCATGAGTGTCATCAGTGCATTGAATCAATAAAACCGTGGATTCTGAGTTGGACCATGAGGAGGAGGAGGAAGAGGAGGAGGAGGAGGAGCACTGTTTGGTTCCTGGACAGGACACATGCAGAGAGGAGGAGGAAGCAGGAAGTCTCCTCGAGCAGGTTAATGAATATGAAGGTTGAATTCTCCAGAACATTTGGGAGGAGGAACTCATTTACTGTGACAGTTATGTTCAGGAGATATTACTCCCAGTGTTGAGAAGCATAAATGATAAAACATAATATGCTTTTGGGTTGTTGCTTTCAGTCAAACCTCATCTTCTGCCTATTAAAGCTTCACGAGCTGCAGAGCGTCGTCGTGGTGACGGAGAGGGAGTTTGAATCTGGGATGAAACGGGACGTCCTTCACTTCCTTTCTTCCTACAGATAAAAATAAATAAATAAATAAAGCTTCCACTCAGAAAACATGACTTCCTGTATCGCCGGCCGTGACAGACATGACAGGCGGAGCAGTTAAAGTGACACTCAGCCATCGCCTCCGTCATGTCGAGTGCAGGAGGAGGTCAGGCGTCCTGACAGCCGCCGGACTCGGCCTGACGAGTCACCTTCCATCCACCTCTCCACGCCACCGACTTCCTGCCGCCGCCGCAGACGTTACTGTCAGGGAGGAGGAGGGGGGGGCGACACATGAAGGGAGACGGAGTCAATTAAAACTAATAGGAAACAAGAGAGCAGTCGGGGTCAGGCAGGACACCGTGTGAGGACCAATTAAGAGTTTCACAGCAGCAGACGTTTTGTCTGCTGCGCACTTTTTGTTTGAGGACTCTGATTCTTTAGGTAAAGCATTAGACTTTAGCTTTAAAGCTACATTTCCAATATTTGTATTGTGTGTAGTGACACCTCCTCAGTTGTCTGCAGCTGTTCTCGGCTTCTTTTTGGGCCTCTTTTTTGCTTTTGCAGCACATACTGCACATCACAGTGTTTCCTGCCTCTTTCTTTAGGGGGGAAAGTACAGCCTTTCTCAAACCGGACGCTCCCAACCTGCTTCTCAGTCAGAGAAACTTTGATTTAGCTAAAAGGAGGAGGGTGGTGCAGGGGGCAGGACATGGCGAGCAGTTTACTGTACACACTATATAATGAACATGTTTCATGCCACAACTGCAAGTGACTGTACTGGATAACAAACTACAGGAAAGATGCTTCTTGTTCATGTAAACGTGATGAACAGATGTTGGACCCTATCCCAACTAGGTTGCTTAAAGAGGTTCTGCCCTTGGTTGGCACTTCTTTGCTGGATATGATCAATTTGTCCTTATTGAGGGGCTATGTGCCGCGGTCCTTTAAGGTA
>JAVQJD010033105.1:0-10334 GCA_036023655.1 Nannoperca australis | reverse complement strand
CTCTCTCTCTCTCTCTCTCTCTCTCTCTCTCTCTCTCTCTCTCTCTCTCTCTCTCTCTCTCTCTCTCCACGTGGTTCTGGTTTTTCTAAATCTAACCCAGATTTGAAAACGGGCCAAATCTTAAAAAAAAAAAAAAGTAATTATAAAAGGTCCACATTAGCCAGTGGACAGCTGAAGTGGAGCAAAATATTATTCTCCGAAGTGAAGTGAAATGAAGTGAAGTGAACACTTTTAATTGAACCTGAATGTGCTGTGTTGAATATGCTCGTATATTTTAACCCTGTGAGATCCGAACACACGACAGATGAACAGTAAAACGTTTGGGCCTCTGACGGCTGACTGAAGCCCGGCTGTGTGCTGCGGAGGCCACATGTTGGTCAGCGGTCACCGCCTGATTACCCCACCGCTGCGGCCTTTGATTGGTTAATTAGAAAAACAAAAGATGAGATTGAAGTTTTGTACTCGCTCGTATGATTAAGAGACTAATTGATACCAGTTTAATCACAAAACTGTTTCCGTCTGTTGCCACAGAAAGACTCACAGGCTTATCTGCCTGCCCCCGAAATTAATTTTCAGTACCAGAGACCCCCCCCACCAGTACAAACTAGCTGGTAGCAACTTTTGTTTGGCTCTAATGTATTCAAATGACTTTGTATTAATTGTGCATTCAGAAAAGCAATCTGTGTTGCCTATTAGAATGCTTCTGCTGCTCTCAGATTGATTTCACTCTCTTGTGTTGCATAATTGATCCAACCGTTTTCTAATTTAGCCGCTCATTATAGAACTGCAGCGCCGCCGTTCCATCATCGAAATGGTATAAACGACAGACTTTACCCTTATCTACGGTTACATTTCGAAGCAATTAACAAAGTCTTAGGTTTGTCTGGAAAACTGTCTGGAGGTCCAGGTCCAGAGGTTTGAGAAGTAGCACCAATGTAAGTAATACTGAGCTGTTTATGGATGATCACTGAATCAGATTTGTCAGCAGACAGAAGAAAATACCATTTAAAAGTATTTCTCTATAACTTCGAATATTTAAGACTAAATAAGCATCAACCAAAGTGAAACATTATTTGAACTCTCAACACTTTCAGCCAACCTGCTTCTTCAGGGCTCTGTGGGTGTTTCATCCGGTGTGACTGACAGGGACCACATCTGGAAAATGTAACACCGTAATTAGAGTCACAAGAAGAAGCACAGTGTTGCAAAGTGACTGCTGGTTTCCTGCTGGCCTGTTATACAGATGAGATCACGTGGCTCGTTACTAACTTTGTCATTTTCGTGTTTCCTCCGTCTTCAGCTGGAGTACACGGCCCGGCTGGACTTCCTGTGGCGCGTCCAGGCCAAAGAGGAGATCAACGAGATGAAGGAGCTGCGAGAACACAACGAGAACATGCTGAGGAACATCCTGCCCAGCCACGTGGCCCGCCACTTCCTGGAGAAGGACCGGGACAACGAGGTCTGCACGATTCTTTCTGTGTGACCATAATACTAGTAATTAATACTGAACGAAACGATGGACTTCGTTCAAGATGAATATTTTCAGTAAAGGATGAGTTGTTATGAAGCTGCTCCTCCTCTCACGCAGAACTTCTCTGAAACGAGTCCGCTGCGTGCGTTACAGTTTGTTCCCCGAGTCTCGGTAATTGCTGTTCAGACAACTGTACAGCGGGGGGGGGGGGTCACATGCATTTGATTTGATTTTAATAACATGTTGTCAGTCAGCAGCAGAGAACACATTGATTGTCTCGACTCTGCAGAGTGGAGCCGCTCTGCACAGTGTGAACGCACACGTTAACACACAAGTCTGACATTTACTGCTGAATTACAGGAACTGAACCTGTTTTCAATCAGACCGCAGAGCTTTAGTGTTTGATTACTTCCACATGCACTGCAGGGATTCAGCCCCAGTGTGATGTTTGGGACCAGGTCTGGCTCTCAGGCAGCCTTCTAGTTCATCTCAAAGGTGTTGGATGGGGTCGAGGTCGGGTCGGGCAGGTTGAAACTGCTGCATCATTTAATTTGACTGAAAGTAACCGTCACTAGGACCATGTGTCCAGCAGGTGGTGGTGTTCTCCTCCCACTGAGACATGGCAGTGATTCATCTCTCCAGACAACATGTTTCCACTGGTGCAGCGGCACTGAGCTTTACATCGCTCCTGCCATCTCTGCCCTGCAGGCGGTGATCTGAGGCAGGACACTCGTGCAACAGACTTCTCGTGCAACAGACTTCTCGTGCAACACACTTCTCGTGCAGCACACTTCTCGTACAACACACTTCTCGTGCAACACACTTCTCGTCTCTGTAACTTCACTTCACATCCGGCAGAAGGCTGGAAGTAAACCTCACTGCACACCTGTAACTTTAAGTCTGTGGTCTATTGACCTATTGACATTGACCTTGACCATGACCCATGACCTTTCCCTGACCTTGTCCATAAAGGGGTTTCCATTCACAGCTGTGGTAGAAAGAGGGGGTCATGACGTGTGAAGTGAAATGTCCTGGCTGCTTTTGTTGAGAAGACAGTGGTTCCTTTCCCTCCTGGTTCTCCTGCAGTCTTCACGTTCAGCGACTCCATAAAGACTGATTGTGTCGGCGGGCGGAGAGGACGGTTTCTCAAATCGCTGCATTGTCCTCGTCCGTCCTCATCGGGCTCCTTCACCATCAAATCCTCCAATCTTCCGGGGCCTCTGCAACAAAAGGCCGGCGGCCGCTGAATTATGAATGTCAGGACAGGCGACATCATTGTGCTCCCGTGCCTGTTCCTAATTAAAAAGGACATGATTAAAAATGCATCGTTAGGATAGGTGGGGTCCTAATCACTTGTTACATTATTAATCAGGCTGTTTATTGTTCCGTGGTTTAAATACTGCAGCGCCGGGTCATTAATCGGCTCCTGCAGCCCTGAAGAGCTGCTGATGGTCTGTGGCACGAGTCGGGGGACAGAAAGCTGTTAACTGTCAGCATCAGCGGTGTCAGCGCCTTGCTCAAGGACAGGTAGAGGTTCAGATCCTGTGATCTGCTGGTTGGTCCTGTGTTGGTGTTTGAGATTTAAATGAAAACGTGCAGGAGTGAATGACCTGTCCTGTACCTCCATCGGTACACGTCTGTGTTGAATAGGGCTGCAATTAATGATTCATTTTATTACCGATTAATCGGTGATTTAGTCATTCAGACAAATGCAGTTTTGCACCAGCAGTCCAGATCCCTTCATTTACTTCATCCATGACAAAGAAGAGCAACCAATCCTCCCGTTTAAGAAGCTGGAACCAGCCGACGTCTGACAGGAGAAGATCCACTCAACGTATTGTTGCAGCTCTCGTGTGGAACTGATTGAGAGCACAGTGGAGACAGCATATTAGGATGGAAAACGTTACCACAGCAAATAATCTGAAGTCGCCCGTCAGCTGGGATTCCTCTCCTGTGAATATACATTTGGTTGATCCAAATCCCGTCGCCAAGCAGGTTCGAAACAGACAGGAGAAAAAAGTCAAAGGATAAAAGTTGTAGTTTTAGTAGAGAAAGAAACAGACGTCACAGATCTGGATGTGAACAATTCAAGAGGCTCCAGTTGCAGAACACTGACCGACGTGATCCGAAAGAGATGCAGTGAAGGACCAAGAAATTCAATTAGAGCGACTTTCACCAACTTTCAGTCTGAAGCTGAGCTCATTAAGTGTGTATAATGTCAGTGAGTGTCACCATGAAGTCAGAGGCTCATTTAACGAGTGTGTAATTACACTGGAGGTCGAGCACCATCCAGACAGAGAGACTTCAACTTAATTATTAATATGAAATGTTGAACTCTGCGTGGACATTATGTTTACCAGCCTGTTATTAAAATGTGCACAGGATGACATGATGAATTACTCCGTGTGACAGACTGAGGACATGCTGCTTCATGTCAACAGGCCCGCTGCTGCGCCGCCATGTGGCATCAGTGCCCCCTGCTGGTGGAGGCGGTGTAGTGCAGCCTGCTGCAACATAATGACTTTTACTGCAGCACAAGTTCTTTATATTGCAACATGAGTACTTTTACTGCAACATAATGACTTTTACTGCAGCACAAGTACTTTATATTGCAACATGAGTACTTTTACTGCAGCACGAGTACTTTATATTGCAACATGAGTACTTTTACTGCAACATGAGTACTTTTACTGCAACAAAATTACTTTTACTGCAGCACGAGTAATTTTACTGCAGCACAAGTAGTTTATATTGCAACATGAGTACTTTTACTGCAGCACGAGTACTTTTTATTGCAACATGAGTACTTAGCATTTTGATTATTTAAGTCAGTGTAGCTGATAGTACTATACTATACTATATTATACTACGGTATAGGATAGTACTGATACTACTATAGCACTAAAGGAAGGTTTTGAGTGCTGGACTTGAAAGTGAGTGACTGAAGTTGTTTGTGTCCACAGGAGCTGTACTCGCAGTCGTACGACTCCGTGGGCGTGATGTTCGCATCCATCCCCGGCTTCGCCGACTTCTACTCTCAGACCGAGATGAATAACCAGGGAGTCGAGTGCCTCAGGCTCCTCAATGAAATAATTGCTGACTTTGATGAGGTGAGACTGCAGACTTTGAAGTGCACCCACTTCTACTTGAGCCCAGCTCTGAAACACACGGGGGACTTTTATCAAAAAGCTTCCTCACAGAATCGAGGTATAGAGGTTCAAATGAAATCCAGTGATAAATATCTTGGCTAAAAAACCCAGAAATAAAGAAAAATCCAATGTTTAGGTGAAGGCGGGGTTCCCTCAGCTCCTGGAGAAGGAACAAGGACAACAAAGAGATTATCAGTGTAATTCATTTTAAAATGAATGAAATGAAAAACTAAAATAATCAGTGTGTGTGTGTGAGTGTGTGTGTGTGTGTGTGTGAGTGTGTGTGTGTGTGTGTGTGAGTGTGTGTGTGTGTGTGTGTGTGTGTGTGTGTGTCAGGATACTTTGCAACATCAACCAGCAGCTGCCAACAACTCACTCATCACAGAATAAAAGAAAAGAAGACTCAGTTTTTTACATTATGTCATTTCTGTCAGGCCAATAGTAAACAACAACAATAACAAAAATAACAATAACAATAACAATCCCTGTGTCCAGTAGAACTGTACCTTCTGTTCTTTAAAGTTTTTCAGATCAAATCACTTCAATAACGTCCAGATCAAAGAACACGTGTAAATGTGAGTGTTCAGAACAAAATGACAAAGTGAATCCAACTAAACGGAAAGCACATAAAGATAATAAACTAAAATAAAGAATACGATAAGATATGAACACAATAAAGCAATAGAACTGATTATTATTATTTTATTTTATAAAAGCAAATGTTAAATGGATAATAATAGGGTTCATTTTGAAATGCGCGTACAAGGCAGGAAAACACCCCAAACCTGCTTAAACTGACATGTTGCTCTTTAAAAGAGTCCAGATTTCTGCAGCTGCCACAAAGGAAACCGCTGCAGGACATCTTCAGAATAACTGAACCGAGATCAGCAGAAGAACAGACAACACTCAGCGATGCCTAACGTCTCTCACTGTGTCTCACAGCTGCTCGGCGAGGAACGTTTCCAGGACATCGAGAAGATCAAGACGATCGGCAGCACCTACATGGCCGTCTCCGGCCTCTCGCCCGAGAAACAGGTGAGTTCCTGCCGCCGGGTGACTCGCTGGCCCAGCTGACTTGTTTCTGATGTGAGGAGGAGGCCCAGCAGTGGGTTTAATGGTCTGATTGACAGAGCATCAGCTCACTGAAGATGGACGTTGTGGACTTTATCAGACTGTGTTGTGACTTTGTGTCAGACTTCAATTCAGGAGGACGTTTGCACTGGAAATGCTTTTTCTACACCTTTAAATATTGTCTGGGGGACCTGAAAGCAGATTTCTATGCCTCCATGTTTTCTTCACAATCAACCATTTCTACTGCCACCAATAATAATACTACTACTAATGATAAAAGCTCGAGCAGCTGACTCACACTCTTCTTCTCTCCTCCTCTGCCTCCCACAGCAGTGTGAAGATAAATGGGGTCACCTGTGTGCGCTGGCTGATTTCGCCATCGCCCTCAACGAGAGCATCCAGGAGATCAACAAGCACTCCTTCAACAACTTCGAGCTGAGGATCGGTAAGAGCTCCGAGTCCGGTGTCGGGCCAAAAAGTGATTGTGAACACAAAATAATTACACAAAAATCCTGCAAAGCTTAAAACAATCACAAGTTTTAACAGCTTTTTGGTTTGGACTTTCACAAATCAAAGAGGTGTCGTGTTTTACTGGACATATTCAGCTCTAAAACAACCCTAACCCCCATCAGTGAAATCAAGTCATTTGTAGTTAGAAATAACCTTTTAATCACAAGCTAGAAGCTGTAGTCACTTGTTGGCCGGTAGAAATCTGCTTGTAACTGGTTATAATGGCATTTTAAAGGTATTTTACCAGGTAACAACATTACTCCCGCGGACGGCAATCACTTTTTGGCCCCCGATGCTTCCTCTTAAATCCCTCTTTACTTTTATTGACATTTATAATGAGAAGCAGATTCTTTTGTTAAATTTAAATAGACAAACATCACAAATCAGCCTCGAGGGGCTTTAAAGAATACGACCCCCCGTGTCCTTACACGCCGTATTATTTCATATCTTTCTTTGGATTTTTACTCTAAATTATGGCTTTAATGATTCTTTTGTCGTGTTTCATTACGAACATGGAATCAAACTTGAACATGTTAAAGAGACTGAGACCTGAGAACCGTCCACATGTTGTTATGGGGAGAAATCTTTTTAACACAAGGAAGCAAACAAGTCTTTAGAAAAATGTGTCAAACACCAGAAAAGGTACAAACTCACTTTTAGACTTTTCTAAAACTGTAAAACAGAGTTCTGATGCGTTGAAACGTGACGTCAGGTGGAAACTGAAGCACACATTTTTAATAAAGATTATTATTTAAGAGTGTTTCTCAGTGGAGATCCTGAATTGGACTGAGTCGTGACCTCCTGTGTGTCTCCGGCAGGGATGGCCCACGGCTCGGTGGTGGCCGGCGTGATCGGTGCCAAGAAGCCTCAGTACGACATCTGGGGGAAGACGGTGAACCTGGCCAGCCGGATGGACAGCACGGGGGTCAGCGGCAAGATCCAGGTGCCCGAGGAGACCTACCTGATCCTGAAGGAGCGCGGCTTCGCCTTCGAGTACCGTGGCGAGATCTACGTGAAGGGCATCAGCGAGCAGGAGGGAAAGATCCGAACACACTTCTTGCTGGGCCGGGTGCAGCCCAACCCGCTCATCCTGCAGCCGCGCAAAATCACCGGCCAGTACTCGCTGGCGGCCGTGGTGCTCGGCCTGGTGCAGTCTCTCAACAGGCAGAAGCAAAAGCAGATCCTCAACGAGAACAACAACTCGGGCATCATGAAGGGCCACCACCACTACAACCGGAGGACGTTGTTAGCGCCCGGTGGCTCCGAGGTGGGAGGGGGGCACCACACCGAGGCGGCTGATAAGACTGAGCTGTCCTGAAGAGCAGACTGGAGTTTGAGTTCCTCTCAGATTTCTCAGACGCAGAGCTGCTCTTCAGGCACAAATGATCCCAGTGGTTGAGTTAAACTTCAGTGGGTGCAGCTAACATTAGGACACGGGCACGCCAGTTCCGAAGGCTTCGCCTGGTGCCAGACCTCCGATTCAGCGCGACACCTGACCAATCAGAGCTTTGTAGGCAGGGTTAGGAACAGGGACGTGGTGTGATGAAGACTTCCGCCGCTGCTTGTTACTGCAAAATGGAATCCATTATTAGGTTTGAACAAACCCTTTTAATCCTTCTGACCCTGATGCTTGAATTCTCTTGATATTCGTAAAGTCACTGCAGATCTATGCAGAGAAGGGTGTTATGGGTTGCAGAGACTTACAGGGGACGTGCACGACTCCCAAACCCAAAGACCTCGGGGCCCATTGCCCAAGAGCAGCTTGTGAGAACACACAGATATGAAACGGTGGCAGCAAGTGTGGTGTTTGTTGTGAGTAGTGCAACCTCCCAGTTAGCGTGAGAGGACGTTATCTCATGTTGCAGGTGAATCAGGTGTAAAACAAGCTGATGGGGTGATCCAGCTCCTGCTGGTCCACGGGTTCCACGGGTTCCATGGGTGAGGGTTCTTCTGATGGTGTCACACTGTTCCTCTGGTCTACAAGTTGCAAGAAACTCTTCAACAAAAGCACAGAAGAAGACTGCCAGCTGATATCCATGGATGGAAAGAATGCAGGTTTCCAACATAGGAAAAATCCACTTCCCAGATGTTTAGTTAAGAAGCAAAAGCAACAAGTTTGCTGGTGATTTGGTGAATGTAAACTTTGTGTAAAACCCCACAGGACACCTTGATTCCCGCAGGATATCTGGAAGAAACCTACATATTCATTCTAGTTGAGATGAACTACAACCTGAACATAAGTCTCACGTGACGAGGGTAGTTAGCGGGTTAGCTTAGCTGAGCTCACGCTGACGTTTCAACATCACGAATGTCCTGAAGGAACGAGCCACGTCCCTTGAGATGTTCTTCTCAAGCTCAGGTTTAACTCAACCAATGAAACAGCTCTGCTTGTGATGAATGTTTGAAGAAGTGAAACTGACGGAGGAGGAGGTGGTGGTGGTGGTGGGGTAGGGAGGGACTGGACCGCTGCGTTCTGTTTTCACCTCCTGTTCCATGTCTGTGCGACTGATCCCCTCCTGGTGTTTCCCCTTTTTATGTCGCCCCCCCCCCCCGCCCACAGCCCAGACACCCTGTCCCGCTCTGACCCTCGCCCGGTGTCCATGTTTCTTTTTTGTATTTCTTTTATATATGAAAACACAATAAAAGGGGTCTAATTTTTTATATAAATATAATGTGTCTGTTTGCTTTAATTGTGTCACATTTGCACAACTTGTGTACTTGTTGTCCTGCAAAGAAATTCATTATTAAGTATTATTTATATTCTTTTACGCACATGCCAAATTTGGGATAAAGATATTACGATTTGAACAGTTTACAGGATTTCAGTTGAACAATATTAATGTCATTTCAGACACATTTGGACTTTTTTTATCTGCACCACAATTAAATCAAATCCAGCAAATAAAAGCACAGTGAGTAAAGAAGTATAAAATCCACAAAATACAAAAAGATGCAAAAGTGAAAGACAAAATAAAAACACTGAATGATGCAATCAGTCTAATAAAGACAAAGTAATTGCTGAGGTTTTGAAGAAATGTGCAATAAAACATGATGCGTTCAGAAAGACACTTTCTGATGAAACTGTATGAAAAGGTATGAAATGTCATGTGCAAAGTGGATGATGTGACACTGTGTTCACACACAGCGACGCCTCTCAGCGATGACATGTTGTTCAGTTTATAAAAAGGAACAAAGGTCCAGGATTTAGGTCTGATGTAATCAGGGACGATGATGCTGACTTGGAGTTTGTCTACATACTGATACCTGCTCAGTGTTTCCACGTCCTCAACAGCTGCTGCATGCACGTGAGACAAACACACCATGAACATGCAGCAAACACAAGACACACATTAAACAATCAAAGGTTTTCCAGGATTCCAGGTACGCCAGACGCCTGCTGGATGATCCCGAAGCACCTGCACCTGTGATCACCATGTTCAGCTGTACTGTCCTCACTCATCTCTGAACACAAATCTACACAGAACAAAGGCAGGCTGAAGACACTCATCAGTAGTTTCTTAATACGTCACATTAAGCAGTGAGTAGAGAGTAAAGTCGGCCATTTAACAAATGAGTGAAGTAGAAACTGAAGTTTGTTTTATGGCCATTTGCACTTTGCATGACGTTCTGTGACGCACGATGGAAACACAGGACCAGCGTCAGAACACCAAGATCAGGTTCAGATCAGGTTAATGATGTTAACGATGTGACGTGTGGACCGTCAGACGGGCAGCCGTCAGGTGGGAGGTGTTTTCAATAAGCTCGTTAACTCAGCAGCTGACAGGAAATACAAAGACAAAAAAGCATTCGATCTTAAAACGACACCGTGTCTTCAATGCAAATGTCCAGTTACAGATCGGCTTTAACGTGAATCTGTGAAGTCTGAACTTCCACAGAAGCATTTCATCTGGTTTATTAACTTCAATGCACACCACGTAAATCAGCCATCAGTGTCAGGACGGCCAATCAGACTCTGATCTGCACTGAAGGGATCATGGGAGGAACTGTTGAACACAATGGACATACACTACCGTTCAAAAGTTTGGGGTCACCCAAACAATTTTGTGTTTTCCATGAAAAGTCACACTTATTCACCACCATACGTTGTGAAATGAATAGAAAATAGAGTCAAG
>JAVQJD010033103.1:0-28382 GCA_036023655.1 Nannoperca australis | reverse complement strand
CCCTCTATTTTCTACTGTTTATTATTCTTTTTTCAATAACTTTATTGAGCATTGTAACTGTATCAAAAAGCAATTTCCCTTCTGGGATTATTAAAGTATTTCTGATTCTGATTCTGATTAAACGCTTTTATGACATCTTTAAAAAAAGCACAATTTGCCATTTAAGAAGTAAAAAACAACAAAAAAGGACTGAAGCAACAACGTGTTAACGCAATCCTTTGGTCCAAACCTTTATTCCAGGTTGTAGGATGTAGGAACCACCAGCGGAGGGCGCTACACGACCACAGTTTTAAATACAGACGTGTTGATGTTTCGCCCATGCTTGAACCTCTAAACAATGCTGGCAACTGTTTTAGGGCTGAAACACAAATCTGGCACCACTCAGCGAAAACAAAAGTGGCTAATCATCTAACTTCCCCACACTGTGGGGGATCAATAGGTGTTAAACAGCTCAATCCACAGACTAGTTCACTTCACAAAGGCAGTAAGAGGCTTCAGTATGGATCACCTGAGAGCCTCTCAGAGATATGGTGGTAACAAGTTAACAAGATTAACCAGAAAACCTTTCAACTTTTTTTCCTTCATCACATGCATTTGGACTTTATGTTCTTTTCTCTTTGGCTTTTCATTGTAATGATCATCCAATCTAAACTATTTTACGAGCAAAAGGGTTAAGATAACCAACTCCAAGCATTACAGTAGCCTGTCTGGTGTCTTCTGTGATATACCTACAGAAACCTGGCGAGTCCACAGTGAGCAGCTCGCTGTGGTATTTTCTACTTCCTACGGGACATCTAGAATATCCCAGCAGGAACTTGTAGGATTTTCATTTGAGAACAAAGGTGACATGTCCGGATTTGAAATCAAGAATCCGGAGATGGGAAAAGGAGGGGAGGGGGGGGGGGTCATTTATCAAGGGCCCCTACGTCTTTCAGCCATCGTGGGCCCTCCACCAAAATGTAGACCGACGTCACCGCTTCCGCCCTGCACCCCCCTCCTCCTTTCCCTCCTCCCCCTCTCCCTCCCCCGGCGTCGTTGGAGCAGCTCGGCTGCCTGCAATCCAACATGGAGTAGAGAGAGATGGGGCTCTAGCGGGGCCACCCCTCGGTAACAACAGCGACGACGCGCTTTTTACGCACAACTGGAACCGGAGTCGTCGGTGAAAACATGCGCCTTAGGACTTTAAATCGGAGAGTGTGCCTATAGTGTGTTCGTGCGTGCGTGTGTGTGTTTGGGGAGAGGGGGGGGGGGGGGGCGAAGAGAAGAGCTGGATTCGGCTACTAAACTGTCTGTATAGGCTACGTTGCCTGCTGAAGGCGATGGGGCATTAAAGTTATAGGAAAGGAGCATTTGCGATCCAGAAGGAACTGTGTGGCTCTGGAGGAGAAAGAAGGGGAAAGTGAGGAAAAAGAAGACGGAGGCACAGCCAGTCGAAGGCAAGCCAAAGAGCCGAGTCTCGCACAAAGGCGCAGGGGGATTTATGCGGAATTGGAGACAGAATCGGAGGAGCCGCGGTGAAAGAATGACGAGCGAAAAGTATGCAACCGCCGTGGTACATTACCTGAGGTGAAACGAGAAAATGATAGAAGAAACACACCCAGCCGAGTAAGTACTGTGCCTCAAAGATTTCTCTGTCCGTGTCTTTTCTCGCTTCTCCCAGTGCCTACAAGTTGGAGATGATCAGGGCAACTTGGTGGAATGTGCAGCCTAAAACTCCCCATAAAAGCTGCTTTTCATGTATGTTTTGCATTTGTGTTAAATGTTGCATTTGGTGCTTGATGCTTCTGTAAAGCAATGCATTGACAGTGCTGTAGAAGAGGGGTTTTAGGGCCCCCACCGTGGTGTAGACTAGTCTTCAGAAGGCAAGAGAGAAAGAAGAGGAGTAGGAGGAGGAGGAGGGGAATAAGCGTGGGTGGATCGGAAACATTTTCTGAAAGGATCTGAAGCGAGAGAGCAGGCCCTGTTGCAGCGTAACTTAGAAACTCAAACACGCCCCGAACTTGCACCTTTTCTAAATACACAAACAGCTCGGGGAGCTCGCGCACCTCTTCTTTGTGCATTTGTTAAGTAAAAAAAGAAAAACTCAAGTGCGTTTACAGAGGCGATCTGCCCACATCTGTATGTTTGCTTCCAACCGAAGGGGGAAGTCTCACAGGATATGAGATATCCGATATGCCTCATCCGCCATCTCTTTCTCAATCGCCCTCATTTGCATAGCCTACCGCGCTCCATTCATAAAAAAAGGCCGATTGTAAACGACGACTTGCCCCGAAAAATCACGCGTCCGTTCAGTTTAAACGGAGCCTCGTGAGCTCGTGCCTGTCCGACAGACAGCCCCGCGGATCGTGCCGTTACAACAGAGCCGTACGACGCGCGGGCCCGCCGACCTGTTTGTGCGGCACCCATAGGCCCATATGGAAGCGCTGGCAGCTTAAAAGGAGCGTTTAGTAGCGCGCAGAGAAGGAGCCGTGTAGCCTCCTCTGAATGACGCGTATCACCGGGCAGGTGGCCGGTGTGTGTGGATGTGATTGTTCACACTAACACGGAGAGATTACCTGTATTACGGTTTTTATAGGCTGGACGAGCCTTTGCCAAAAAACAATCTCTCTAAGGCTCCAATGAACATGTGGAGACTTGTGAACAAGCCAGAACCATTTAAATGATTGGCACCCATTTTGTTTAGTTTTTTTACAACTCCATTAGCCTTCATCGACAACTTCTCTGTGAGACTACACGGAGCTGTGCTCGGTAGGAATGCCTGCCTTGCAGATCTCTGTCGGCGGGGGTGGAAGGGCGAAGGGCACCGCAGGGGGTGTTTGCGCTGCTGTGGCGTGACGCCGGCTCATTCATAAAATCCCTCTAACCTTCAGCGAGTCCCCATTCATGCCTGCTGGCTGGCCGTGCTCGGCTCTACGAAGCCAGCGTGCAGAGACTCTGTCCCCCCGGTCTCACAGGCAGACGGGGGCTGGAGCTCGGCGTCTCGTGTAGCCTGTTAGCAGAGTGTAATGTTAGTACACGAGAGGCACAAACTGGGGCCACTGCAACCGATTCGGTTGGCATGAATGTAACTACAATATTGTCAAAGCGTCCGGTAATAATGATATTAAAACAATAAGAAGATTAAGGATTACAAATAAAAAAAGGTACAATTAATATAAATTAGGAAAATAGCGACAACCTTATATACACACAGGCTATGTGAGAGTGTGGATGTGTGTGTGTTGATGTTGGTGTAGCAAAGACAACATTGCTAAGGCTTCAGGTAATATTGAGATTAAAAAGAAGCATAAAAAGGCAATTTATAAAATCTAAATACTAGCAGAAAACGTATATGCACATATGTTTCTATGGTGATGACGTGTAGTTATTTTCTTGTGGCGTGATGTGCACATCGGGCCACGCCCACCGCGGAGGTCTATTCAAAGAGGGTGTTGTAACTATAGGCCTATAAAAGTCACAGTGTGCTAACGCGTTTGCTAGCAATGCATTTAACTTGCATGGACTGTCAAGAAAATGCAAATAAATAAGAGGAATGGGGAAAATATGTGTCATTGGACTCGATTAATCTTATATCCCGAAGATCATTTTTTAAATTCTTTTATTTTGATTTCTCCAATCTCATTCAAACATGCACCTGGTTTCATTTCCTTTGCATATTTATTAGCCAGCAGGCATTTACTGTTAAATCTAAACTTATATTGAACATTTACTCTTCTGCAAATGAAAGTTTAATAAATGCTAACACTGCAGTGTACAGTATAAATTATAGCACTGATGTTAATATACTATTTGTCAATTTATTTCTTGATTCTCATTGGCTGACTAATATCCAGACTGGGTTGTCCCTAAAACTTCCAACAGCTGCAGATCTGTGGCCACAGTCAGTGTTTTGATGTCTAAATATGAATGCATTTAACAGATTCATCCATGATTGCTCTGCTACCTTCTGTCTCGTATCATTTAGCTGGGCTAAACAGTTAAAAGCCTAGGTTTGCTTAGCGGAAGAGTATTTTAAGCCCTATTGAACTGTGCTGTTTTAAAACATTGATGAGTTACTGTAATTTCATAATGGTAAAAGAACACTTGACGCAGTTAGGTTTATTTTAGTTGCAGTGGTACACATTAGGTTAATTTATTGTTGTTCATTTTGCATTGTAAACTAAACCTCAACAACATTTCCCTACAAATGTAGTCTCTGAAATTGAATTGATAGTAACCTTTTGGTACTGCACTGCTGCTTCATATAAAAGCTTTTATTGTCTTATTGCTGGAAGGACTTTAATCAATGTGCAGTTATCTGCTAGTTTGTGTGTTGTGGTTTTCTTATCAGAAATAAAAGCCAGTTATGGGATTAAAGCAGGGTCAGGAGATAAAAGACACACAAATACCTTTTGTATGTCTTTTACTTTGTGTTAAAAGTAGCGTAGCTTTTATTCTGATTATGTAGCATGATGTCACAGGTAAAGATGTCTCTACCTCTCTCACTTCTTGAGGAGATAATTGTGTGTCTGCATTTTAGCAGCAGTGGACTTTTTTTCTGCTGATGAATGCTATGTCACATGCACACATTTGAATGCCTCACCTGCTCAGCGGAGCAATCAAATTTGAAGTGTCGGTTTTGCTATCGGCGGGCTATGTGATTACAGACATGCATGCGTACACTGTTGACCACACGTCCTAAACTATAACCATACCCACCGTGTCTTCAATTTGGAGCATGTGCCTCTTTGCCCTCTCCTTCTGGGAACATTTATTAGCTTTTTATAGAAGTACAAGATCTCTCTTGCACACACACACACACACACACACACACACACCGTAGAGTCACAACCAGAGCAGAGGATGTATTGATCTGGTGTGTGCTGCTGCAGGGTCAGCATGTGCACAGTCAGTATGGGGCAGGAGAGGCCCGGTGACATTCAGCTAAGGTCAACGTAGCAACGAAATATAATCCATCTATCTGAGCAGAATGCAGACATCAACAGGCAAACAACAGTGAGGAGTTAGCAGGTCTGCATGTTCCTTCAGCAGGACTGTGCTGTTCCTCAAACAGCTTTTTCCACGTTAGCAGCATTTGATATTTATAATAAACTTGACAGGTGTGTAATTTCAGGACAGTGGAAAAGTTCCTCACCAAAACGCTGAACAGATAATAAATTATAGATCCCGTAGAAGAGGTTTCTCTACAAGCTCTTGTTAGTACTCATCACCACTCTTTGCCATAGAGAACTGCATCTACATTGGAGCATCACTCAATTATGTAAGAACTGCACATTTATTCAAATAAATAATCCAGCCTAGACACACCTGATACATCTTTTCCTGTTATAATCACTTTCCATCAACCGGTCTCATTTTTTGAAGTGGTTTCCTACAAGCTGTCCCTGAATCTGTTGCATTCATCTTTTAGTTGTACATGTGGGAATACTGATTGCAATAAGGGCAAAAGAGGGTGGGTTTTTTTTGTACTTCTATATAGAGAGTGGACCTCCTGACATGCAACATGTGTTGGAACTGCATTGCATTCTGGTCTATTGAGGCTGTTGGTAGTGTAGAAAATGGTCTTTCTGACTGAGGGACTGGCCGTGACCTTATCTCAAACTGTGTTTGTGGCTGTAGCATGTGTTTTGTCTACACAATACTTGCATATACTGTAAAAAGAGAACATAAATGTAACTATTCCCAAGTCAGTGTGGAAAGAGAGGGATAGTTCTGGTGGTTGAGATAGCCTATGACAAGCAAGCTACAAAACACAGTATTATTTGGATTACAGCTATTTGGGAGGACATTTGTGGAAAAATGATGTTGTATATTAATGTTAGCAACATATACATCACACTCAAGTGCATAAATATATAATGCGCACACACACACACACACAGAATATCGACACACGTCCAGAAATGAACTTTCTTTGCAGACCCTTTGCAGTTTTTCTCTTTCTCTCTTGGTCTGTTTTCCCCCTCCCCCTCCACACACACACACACACACGCGCATCATGTGGAACAGATCCTTGTTCACAGTATTTCCTGTGTTTTACAGAGCAGCTCATCACTGGTTGCTATCCGGAGCCTTTATATAATGGCCTGAGCTGTTTATATCTGGAGACCAAACAATGGCCCTGGATTGTTTGCCTGTTTTTTTTTATACTAATCTCTGCTCATCAGCTGACTGGATGACCAAGATTATAATAGCTTGAGTTTTCATTCACTTCACTCAGTGTGTTTTTCTCTTGTCACAGCAAGTATACAACCATCCACCGTGCGGGTTACTGAAGGCTCAAATTCCTTTCAGCCCTTCAGTGAATGAACTCTGCGAACTTCTTCAGTAACCAGTTTAGGTTTATACTTAGTTTGCCATTGTAGTACCTAGACGTTTGGCTTAAATCAACACATTAAGTACATTTAGCATGCAAAATGAATATGTGCTTATGTAGACTCATTCTATTGTACTGTACGTTCTGTACTCTGTTCTGGCTGATTATCCTTTCTGATTGGTCCCAAAGGAGATGAGGCTGTTAGGCTGATAGCTGTTAAAATTTAGTTTATCTTCCACCAGTGCAAAATTTTCTCCACATGACATTTAAAGAGAAAAAGAGATATTTTAATAGGACACCTTTGAAAGTTCATCCAGTTCAGATTTGTGTCTGATGACGTGGCTGACAGTACGTGAAACTAATTTGCTTTAGTCCTACAACAAAACAAGTCCATGTTCCAGTTCCACTGTATGTCTCATCACTCTTACACAACTGTGTTCTCGAATTCACTAAAAGGTATATGTTTTTTACATAGTTGTATACAACTATGTAAAAAAATGTAATACACAGTATTCTCATATTTAGTATAAACACAGATATTCACAGTAATTTAATGCGTCTTGGAAACTAAAGTAAACACCAAAGTGCAATCTGGAAACCCATCGGCTATCTTCTGACAACAATTTAGCTTTTTATCAATCTCGAAACATCTCGAAACGTCATCAGGGGATAGCCGACGACCTCCGAGATCGCTAATCGAACTGGAAGCAACGACTGGCACACAGAAAATGAAGTCTTGGCCCAGATATTCGCTGGATACACTGGAAGCATTGCCTGTAGAAATTGTTGTCAGACAATAGTCGATGGGTTCTGAGATTGCTTGAAAACTGGATGTTTTCATGTTAACATAAAATTTTAACTACAGGAAAGGCTACAGGCGATTTAAAATATCCACAAATAGCATCTGGAAATGCTGCAGCCTGTCATGTGTAGTGGTAAATATACCAACATATTTAGACTAGGGAAGCCCTAAGAGAACAGACTTCCTAGTGTTCATTATGCAAATACATTTCAGTGGGTGGTGCCCTGGAACTTGACCGCAGGCTGTCCAAAATACAAGATAAACCACTGACATCTGACAGTTTATGTAAACGAAGACTACCTGATCAAACACGGTTTACATTGTGACAGATATCAATCTCAGATGCAGAGAGCATTAGAAAGCCCCTCATCACTTAAAGTTGACCCAAAGCCATATGCCTAACATAGCACAAGAGGATATGAGGCATTATAGTGGGTCTTGGTTGGCTTTTCAGTCACTTTTTAAGAGGTTTACAACCAATCGGCTTAGTATGGTTTCCACCTCGATGCAGATGGAGGGGCTGCTGAGTCACCTTAGGATGACGACATCCTCTCAAAGTACAGTTGCAGGTTGTTGGAGCTGCAACACAATTGGGCCCTAACATTTGCACATAGTTATTTTGGGACCAAACATGTAGTATCCACATTTCTTTGTCCATTAAGGCTGCAAAATTAATGCGTTGGCGTTCCATAATTAATTAGACTTGATTCGATGTAATAGGAAGGCTTAGCCTTTATCCCATTTTGAAATATTTTCTGATTAATAAGCACATCGGCTTTTTTCTCTATACTGTAGACCTGAGAGCAATCTAACTGTGACAGCAGTTTACAGTGATTAACTGTGGTGACACTATTGTGCTCCCAAAGAGATAATAACAGAGGATTATCATCAATAGGTCGGAAGCTGCATTGTGATTGGTTGGTTGGGTATGGGATGTCATCCGTTAACACTCCTCTGCAAATTAGAGACCTCTCTGTCATGTCAACGGACACACTCGCACTCTCTCACACCAGCAGCATGAGTCTCGTGCTGCCCAGACATGTGGGCGTTCCATGTAACTACAGCTGATCGACAGAAAGCCGATCAAACTTCCCCCCAGGAGCCCCAAGTGTCGATACTTGTGAATGAACTGGCTTCGCCCCACCACTCTCTCTATTTCTGTCCTTCACATTCTAACATTTTAGTAAAAATGTGAATAAAAGCCAAAATAACGTTAACAAAATGAGGGTATCAAAGTTATATGTAACTAAAATGTCACCTAAATTACTTTTACATAATTCACCTTATTTTGTCAAAATCAGCTTATTTGTAGTTCTTCATTCACTATAAGAAATCTAATTTATTATCCCATCACACATGTTTTGCTCACACTTTTGATCAGTTCCTCCTCTCCTCTCCTCTCTTCCTTGTGCTCAATTTGAATCTCAAATATATGGAAACACCAACACAAAACTCAGAAGAGAGGCAGTTTTTAAGTTGTCCAGTACCAACTCTAATAAATCAGCCTCATGCATCTATAGTACAATACAGTATGTGATGAAACTGTGTGTTCTCCACCTTTTCTTTTTTACATTTCATTGAATTACAATGTCTGTAACAAGTGCTGGGACATTACAGCAGAAGGGACAATTATTATTTAATGAATTATGTTATTATGTCAGTAAAAGGTCAAAGTGTAAGTTAGCTGAGCTTAAAGTAAGGCAGTACAACTGTTAATAGAGTCTGAACTATAGTCAAAACATGATGATAATAAAATCTTCACATTTAGCTGGAACCAGCACATGGTTTGTATTTTCACTTGATAAACAACTGTTTCTGCACTATGTGTGGTGTTGCTGTAGTCCTTGAACTGCCTGTGCTGTGAAACGCTGTCAATCCAGATTGTGAAGCACCTTTCAGTCACTTCCTGATAGCTGCAGACAGGACATGTGCTGTGTGGCGCTCCACAGAGAGAGGCGTACCCTGGTGTGTGTGTGGGTGTGTGGTTCTGTTGATCAGGCAGAGGCGCGGCCAGTCATTCCTTATCAGAGGAAGTATAGTCGCCCTTATCACACATGGCTGGGCTGCCCTCACTGGCCCTTTTTTATCTGTCATACATGAGCTGGATTCCAGACCTGATAACCAGCCTGCTTCCCAGCTCCCGTTACTGGTTTATTGGGTTATTGTTACACACGGACCACGTCAGGTATTTGCAGGGTCAAGCTCACTACGTGGCACTCCTAACAGCATATAGCTCTGAAAGTATGTATTCATCATTAGTTCCAGCTATAGTTTTGTGGTGTTTTTGGTTGTAAATACATACAGAAGGTGACTGCTGACATTCCTTACAGGCAAATCAATTTAACAAGTGGAACTTAAGCGTTCATTGATGGTTGACTGTTGTGGCTCGGCAAGGAGTCTACATGTTTGCACTCCACCCACAGCTCATTTCCTCATTTTGAGACAGACTTGTTTGCCAGGTGTGGACCAGTCATAGAAATAAAAAGGATAGAATGGATGCTTCAGTTATAGACCTCAGTTACAAGTTTGTGTGACGTAGAATTGTTTGTATTTCACATACAGAGCACAGGGAGACAACAATTGGTTATTAAATACTATACAGCCCACAACTTGACTGATTTGCATCAGTCTCACCGCTTTAATCATTTTTGTTTACAGCTGCAAGATGGCAGCTGTTTTCAGTGGAAAAGCTCTCAAATCCAACTGTACACTAAAAACACACTGACTGAGTTAGCATCTAGCTGGTGAACATGGTAGCATGTAGCACAAAACCAAAGCAAAAATGAGAGTGAATATTAGACTTGCACTTAAATTGATGCTACGGTTGCTCTGTGTCTGCCGTATGTGTAAACATGCATTAGCATTAGCATTAGCCACATCCACCGTATGTGGTGGTGATATGTCAGTGTTCTGTTTACAGCTTGTTGCAGATTTATCTAGCATATGACGCATAAGTAACAGTGCTGAATTGTAGCCATAGTAAGGAGAGTCATTCGTTTCACCACAAAACGTAGCGGTGAACATAGAAGTAGGGCATCTATTCAACTTATCTAGGGTTATGAGAAGGGTGAGCAGTTGATGACTGCAGCATGCTCAATAAAACTGTTGGTGTGTTTGCATAGCAGGCTGTTGAATTTGGTACTGAGAGCCACAATACTCACTGTACTGTATTTTTTTAATTAAATACTTGCATTGAATGGCGCCGACACTAGCTGGAGGAGCTCATGAGTCACATTGGGAGGAAGTTGGCAGGCAGTAAATCAGAAATGTACCCTAAAGACACACAAACAAAACATTAACAACACATTGACCACCAACAGGAAACAGTATATTGGGATAAAGTGAAAGACGTTGTGCAAAAAGAAGAAGTGAGACACACCCTGCACCTTTTGACCTGATGGCAACCGCTCATATCACATTAGTAGAGGATGTGAGGCATGAATTGCCTGTTATTTCCTTATCAGTGAGGTGTTGACTTCCCCTCCCTCTATCTTCCTTCTGGACTGAGTCATCACTCAACACTTTACATCCTAAAGGAGAATCTGAATAGTGCTCGCAGCCATATAACACAACACGGTCTGAGCATGTGAACATTGTAAATCACCTGGAGCACACGTTTTTTTGTTCAAAAATTAGCATAATGTTTGGGGAAAAGTGTGTATTTATAATCACCTATTTGTGCACACTGACACAGTCTTTAACTTTACAGAGTATCAATCACGTTTTCTTAAACAGTGCATCACAGTCCTTTTAATTTTTCTATTTTTCTGCTCTCTTAATTTTTTTTAGCATCAGTACCTCGTGCCGCATTCGTGTGGACAGAATTAGATTCACAGTTCCCGTGTGTGTGTGTGTGTGTGTGCGTGTGTGTGTGCGTGCGCGCGCGCATGTCACTCCCAAGTGTATTAAAGTAGCGCGTTGCTGCTGGTCGTGGCTGTCTGTGCGTTCCAGCCACAGATTACAGGGCCTGTCGGCAGACAGGGCTCTGAACATGGGTCACAAGGCAGCCCAAAATGTGACAAGTTCATCTCAGAGAGCCGATAGCAGGTATCGTGTGTCTTAAAGCACATGTGCTTATATAGCACAGAATTTTGTGTTATTTCTGTATGTGGGTGGACTGGATGTGTGGTTCTGTACGTGAATGTGTCGTACGTGTGCATGAGTCATGTTTAACTGTGGTACTTTGATATAAAAGCAGCAGTGTGGATTTTCACACTAAACATGTTACAGTGTCAGAGCTGCTCTGAGGATAGAAATAATGTTGGTTTTTCCTTTCAATTTATTACGTTCACCATCACAAAACCTACATTCAAACTATGACTTGCAACAGGAAATACACTGTCTGCTCTGTGGTCGCTCCTTACCATATATGTCGTCAGATAAGACATCATCCAAACACAATATACACGCATGGCTAGCTAGTTTATTTAAAGATGAGTCAAATGTATCTGAATAATAATAAAACTAGCACCATTTTTTTATCAATCAGTTCATAACTGGTTTTCTTAAAATCCCTTTTCTGTAGTTGTTTCCACCATGCAAAGGCGTTTGAACCTAAATGAAACTACAAAAATGGAACGAATGTATTGTTAGCCAGAAAGGTAGCACACTGCTACCCAGAACAATTTCAACCACGCTAAATGTGCCCTTCTTAACATGTAACAGCAGTTGACCGTGAAGAGATGAACCAGAAGCCTAGCTGACTTTTCATATTCAGTATAGCAATTGTAGCCTCTAGCTAGCAACTGTAAGGTAGTTTGCTAGTCTAACCCTCCGAGACCAACAAATAATGGAAATATAAATAAAGCAGTGACATTTCTATTTTGAATTCTATTATTTCCTTTGTTGCCTTTCAAGTTTTCCACGTGGCTGAGTGGAACCTGAATGACTGTTTGCCGCCGCCCAGTTGAAATGAAACTCGCTAAAGCTCCAGTCTGCCAATAACAAGTTGTACTCTTGCAGCTATAAGTGTGACATACTTACAAAGGTAGGTTTTTGGCTAGTGTGTCTTTCAATGCACCGACACAACAAAACCTTAATATATGAATGGAAAAGTCTGAGTCTGAAAGTGTCGATGCTTTTCTGTATGAGTTGTTTGTGTGCTGTCACCCAGTCCGTCAGTCTGTCATTCAGTCACTTTTATGAATGTGTGTGGGTGGAAGCTGGTGAACCAGTTTCGCCACCTGTGTGTGTGTGTGTGTGTGTGTGTCTCTCTCTCTCTCTCTCTCTCTCTCTCTCTCTCTCTCTGTCTCTCTCTCTCTCTCTCTCTCTCTCTCTCTCTCTCTCTCCCTGGGACTGTCTGTAAGCTAATTATATAACAACACCTCTCTCATTCACTCCCACTCTGCCTCTCCTTCTGCCCCCTCCCTCCCTCTCTTTCTATGTTTCTCTTTCTCTCTTCATCACGCACACACACACACACACACACACACACAGTGCAGCATCGATTGAATACACAGAGGTACATCCTGTTATTGTCAGATCATTTATGTGGATTGTGCCCGAGCTCATTGTGTCCCTGTGAGGGTGGTAGCTGTCATGCTAATGTTTGAGAATGTCTTGTATTTTACCATTCAGCCTCCATTGTATTGTCTCACGTTATGAACACTGACGACTCAATTCACTACAGGGGGAGTTTCTGTCATGTATTGTTTCTGTACTGCTATATAGATTAAACTGCAGCTGTATTATCTGTTGGTTTGCATGATATGACGGCTCCAATCCACCGTACACTAACAGAAGACAGAAGATGACTCCGTGTAATTGTGTACAGTTAACAGGCCTGCAACTAATAATCATTTCCATTATCATTTCATCTGTAATGAGTTTCTTTTTGGATTCAATGATTAATTGGTCTATAAATTAGTGGAAAATGCTCACCACAGACAAAGGTGACAACTTGAAATTGGTTGTTTTGTCTGATCAACAGTTCAAAACTCACGCATAAAGATATTTACAGAAATAAAGAGAAATAGACAGGGAATGCTGGGAGAGAGACATTCAACAAGAATTGAACCAATATTGTATTTTATACAACCACTGGACGATCCGATAAGGGACATTTTTACAAATAATCACAGGAAAATGTTTTGCGAAGGCAGGAAGTCATGCAGATTGTGACTCATCTCTCTCATGATCAATTCCTACTACTGTTTTTCTGATGGTTAATGATTATTTAATGTTGCCTCAGCTATAGAACACTGCAGGAAACCCTAAATCACTTAATTTTCACCAAAGAAAATACACCACCAAGCTACATTTGTGTGTGTGTGTGTGTGTGTGTGTGTGTGTGTGTGTGTTTTCGTGCTGACTTGTCCTGGTGCAACACCTCCCACCTCAGCACAGCGAGGACCAGCAGAGTCGTGACTTGAGACGCCCTCAAACATTCTGCCACTGTGTGAATCCAGCTCTATAATAAACTGCTGTGGCATTAACACTCTCTAACGACTCTTGCCAGAAAAATTAAGACCAGTTTGAGTGATTAGGATGGTCAGTTCTTGAGGCCAGGATAAAATGGTAGTTGCTGCTTGAGGAAACTTTATTTTTGTTGAGTTCTTGTCATGCATGGAAAATATTTGTTCCAAAGCTTAAATACACATTTACACACACTTCCTACCTGGTAGCCTGAGTGCTGTTTGGTCTTTGTTTTTTTGTTTGTTCCTGTGAATCTTTCACATCTCACATTTCATGTTCGTGTTGTTACTTATTCTTTATATTAATACTGAGAACTTGCACACCATGTACTGATATTATCACATAGATATACTTTTCTGTGGTTTCGCTGTGGAAGGAAGTGGTTGTTCCTCTGCGATTGATGCCGCACCTGGTGCTGATGAAGTCAAACAAAGGAAGAATCTGATAATAACTTATACTGGATTGGTTTTGTTTATAGTATCAATTTCGCTGTTTAGCTGCCAATGATGAATACGGTTGAGATATCTACCCCACGTTGGCGTGAAATCAGAATTGGTGCGTGGTGGTGATTTTCTGCAACCCAAACATGCTATGTGCTCTTCTCAATTAGACATCCTCTGGAAGTGAAGTATGTAGTTGATGCACAGTATTTTGAAGGCTGTACAGGAGATTTATAGAGTAACACCCTTTAAGCTGGAATAGTGATAACAAAATCTTTTACTAGGGGCAGAAAAATCTAAATTGAAAGTCAGGTAGCTGGTTTCATCTGTAGTGTGACTGAGGTTCCTCACTGACCACAGATACAGAGAGTCTGAACCCTATAATGAACATTGTTTCTTTGTTTTTCCAGTATTGGAAACCTTTCCTGCCATAAAATACCTCTTTAAAAATGATTTAATTAGCCTGCATTTCAGCAAAGCTTCAACCCTCAGACCTGGTTGTTTCCTATCTAAAATTCACTTAAATGTGTTATCTAAATCCAAAACGGTTATCTTCTCCAAATAATGAGCATATAAATCCTACATATACTCATCCTTTGTAATGTTTTGTCGCGAGAAATGTTAAGTCGTAAGATTATCAGCTACTGGAGCTTCAGTTCCATCAAGGTTGACATTGATTTTATTGGCGGAAAACATTGCGACACATTTCGTATGAAACGGCTCAAACAGCTTCACCAATTATTCGTCCCCTCTCTCTCTTTCCAGTGACAGCTACATCGTGCGTGTGAAAGCGGTGGTGATGACGCGGGACGACTCGAGCGGTGGCTGGCTGGCCCAGGACGGGGGAGCTCTGAGCAGGGTTGGGGTGTGCCGCCTCCTGCCGCCAGAGCTGGCACCCGTGCTGGCCTCCAGCTTTTCCCAGTTCCTCATCCGTGGTGAGCGGCTGCGAGACAAACAGGTAAAAAACACACACACAAACATCAGCGAAAGCCGGCAAAGTGCATTTAAGGATACGATTTGGAAAATGTCTCCCTGTTGTGATTGGCTGTGTCTGATAAACAGGTGATCCTGGACTGTCCTCTGAGGAAGGACCTTGTGTACACCATAGCAACGCCCACATTTCACCATTGGAAGGTGGAGGACAGGAAGTGCGGTCTGTCCTTCCAGAGTCCAGCTGACGCCAGGGCGTTTGACAGGGGGGTACGGAAAGCCATCGAGGACCTCGCTGAAGGTACGACAATGTTGTGAGGTCCTAGTTATGTTCATGTCTTTCCAAACGTTCAATCAATGTTGAAGAAGTGTAATATGAAGAGAGATGTAGCACATAGACTTCTACTCTGTGCAGAGAGGTTTAAAGCACTACACATGAATGGTGGTGGACCATGTGGAGAAACATATATGTTCAAAATTGATTAAAATGCCATTATGATAGCAATAACTTTCACATTTTTAACAGTTTGCTGAAAATGAATTGAACTTTATAAATACATGAAGTGATGATTTGAGCTTTTAACTCACAAATACATCATCCAGTGAAGTGTCGGTTCCCGCGTTCTTCTCTGTAGGCTCCACAACCTCCTCTACAGCACTCCAGAATGAGGGGGAGCTGGGCGACGACGACGTCTTTACTGTAAGTTTCAAGTACTATCCATGTTTTAATTAATATATATAGTTATAGAGGTCCCATCAATTTTTTTTACCTCATGACTATCACGATGAAAGACAAAGCTGTTGCCGCTTTGATAACTTCCTGTCTGTGTATCATAAACCGCTGTGCATTGTTTTGACATCTGATAATCCTTTAAACACACTCAAACACCTCCAATCTCAATAGGATTCACCGCAGGAATGCACGACTACGTGCAGTGGAGTAAACCATGGTTCTCCTACACACTGATCAACTATTCAGCCAAAACAAAGAAAGAAGTCTTCTGCATCCCAAAACTTTGTTTTATCCATGTTGCGTAAAATATTTCAACTCAGGACTTCACTCAGGATCCACTCCCTGTCATGTATACCTGCCACAGTACTCTCTGTGTGTGTGTGTGTGTGTGTGTGTGTTTGTGTACCTTAAGTTAGCATGGCTGACTCCATCCCCCCACTCTGTAACCTGACACCAGGAGCAGCAGGCAGGGTCACAGGGTCACTTCCTGTATCCCACCACCTCGCTCGCTCTCTCCTGGTGAACTCCCCCTCCACCCCCACCCCACCCTCCCAGTTGAAAAAGAGAGCCGCCACCAAACTAGCAGCTAGCAGCTGTTTCCCAGCTTAGTGCAGGGCCGCTGATTTAC
This sequence comes from Nannoperca australis, assembly GCA_036023655.1. Lineage (NCBI taxonomy): Eukaryota > Metazoa > Chordata > Actinopteri > Centrarchiformes > Percichthyidae > Nannoperca > Nannoperca australis. Next base: position 12,119 of record JAVQJD010033103.1, on the reverse strand, counting down.
GAGAGGAAGTGCCTCGTGGTTCATCTTTGACTCAAGCTGTCTGTAAGGGCCAAGACTAATAGGTGCTCTGCTGGGAGTGTACAGCCACCACAGAGACGCATACAAACACATGAGATGGGGTGGAGGGAGGGTGGAGCAATCGCTGAAATGTACCATCAGGTTTTCAGGAAAATAGAAGCCTTCAGTGCAGCAAAACCAACGCAATTCCTGGGTGTTCATGCTGAAAAAAGCTGCCATATTCATCCAAAATAAGGCTCAGCTGCTCACTTATTTTTCAGTTAAAGTTCCGTAGATAATAAAACAATTATGGTCCCCACATACTAAGAACTCGCACCAACAAAATGCTTATGGAAGAAATATTTAGCATTGCCTCGTCATGTCTGCTTTTAAAATGTGTACTTCAACGCACCGCAAAGATTACAGCTAGCAAGCATTTTTTCAAATTTAATTTCTTAAGAAGCGTCTCTCTTTGACTGTCAATTGTCGGCTTCCATGCATGTCATGTGTTGCAACAGGTTCACAATGTCCAGTCAAACTGTTGCACATGGTCACTGAACAAAGCAAAGTCGTAGCTTTGGCTCGCAGGTGGAGATCGGCTACCAGTCGTGTCCGGTCTAGTCTTAAAGACACAGGTACGTCAGGTTTTTTAGGCCCACACAGAACTCAACTCTTCACCGACTGCCTCCATCACTGCTTTAACATGCTAATCCCACGACTAGCACAAACTGTGCCGGACACACTGGGAAAAGTGTGGGCGGCAGTCAGGCTTGGTGTGTCAGAACCCTACTGGAGCTATGACTGAATGCTGGTATGATTAATTTGCTTTTTGTCTTTTGTTCTGGGCAAGTCTGCTTCTCTCTACCTGGTGGTCATAGTCTCTCCTCCACAGAGAACTGAGTACTTTCACCTTCGTATACGCAGGCACTAAAACATTTATAGAGCATATGCGGTCTCTTATTGAGACCAAACAATGCAATGTCAATACAAGGCTCCTTTATTTCACTCCTTTTCATAATGGGATTCAACAAGCCTCTCTCATCTCATCACACTAAGATCACAAGTTAATAATTATGGGATACACTGATGGGTTCAGTACTGCTTGTGTTCCTCTGAGCCTGTGCTAATGACCTTTCCTAAAGTTAGCGGCAGAGTTTGCGAGGCGGGCAGTCGTGGACAGGGGGAAATGCTGCAGCAGATTTACAGCCTTTGGGGTGGGGGGGGTGGGGGGTTCTGCACAGGGGGGAGCGCTAGGATGGACATACTTCCCTAAATTATTCCTCGTTCGCCAAACCTAAACTTAACCCAACCCTTCCTCTGTCCCTCCCTTCAGCACGTCTCCTCTCTGTCTCTATTTTGGCTCATTCACAACAGGGGGAGTGAAAGCTATTGAAGCAATTCTGGGCTCATCCCAGGAGAGCGAGACAGGCCCGTTGAAGGATGAATCCTCCTGAGCTTTGAGCCGGGACATGTTTTGTGTCAGAAAATATCTCGAAATGCCCTCTGTCCAGCCTTGGGCCAGAATATATAGAGGGAGGATGTCCAGAAATATAAACTCTGTGTCTCTCTGTCCTCGTGTGCAACTTGAGCTTGCAGCAAAAAGTCTGGTCTGTGTTTTGAATTAGTTGCAGCCGTGGAGGACTGTCGGACTGGTTTTAAACCGTATCAGCTCCTCCCCCGGTAATGTCTTCTCCAGGGGGGCGGGGCCTGGAGCGGAGGCAGCATGTTATGTTATTTTTGGCCAGCTGCTCTGAGGGCTTTGTAAGAAAGCTGGGGAAAATTCTCAGCATGGCGGTATCCATGTGGGGAGCAGGATATAATAGGGATAGCTTCAGCAGACAGACAGACACACATAAGATCTGGGTCATATAACTCTGGCAAATAATTCCTAGTGTTGCTTCTAGGCTCGCTGGAGTGCCAGATTTTGACACATAGGGTGAATCTTTTTGTCACTTTCAAAAGGTTTGCTCGGTGGATGATGTGTTGCCTCACAGTGACCCGTCTTTACACTGCAGGAAATATAGCTCTGTTTCTATTGATGGTAGGTTGGACTTGTGTAGAGCAGTTTAGTGAGGGGCAGAAACACTCAGGTTTGTTTTGACAGTCTTAATACAGCACTTATTAGATGACTTAGCATTTTTAGGTACGGCAATGTCGGCCTTTCTGACCTTTTCAGAGGATGAATTCCACTGACTCGTTTAGCTCCACCAGCAGGTCAAAATCTTCACTTATCCAACGAGATATCCCAACTACAATCTACTAAATGAATTTGTATAGAAATGCATGATTCCCAGAGGATTGAATCCTGCTGACGTTACCCCGGGGATCACGTTTGTGGCTTTGAGTGAAATGTTCATGTTGGATGAATTGCTGTGAAAGTTGGTACATTCACGTTTGCCCACAGGATGAACTGTAATTACTTGGGTGATCCCTTAACCTTTCATCATCCTCAGGTTACAAACTCAGTTTGTCCAGCACTTTGGTTTATGACCAGATACACATAAAACTAATGACCTTCCCACCAGCCTCTAACTGAACATTGTGTTTAGTGCCATTTAGCAAATTATAGCATGCTAACAGGCTCCACTAAGATGGTGAAAATGGTAAACACTACTTGCTAAACACCAGCATGTTAGCAATGTCATTTTGAGCATGTTGCCATGTTAGTGTTAGCATTTAGCTCAAAGCACGCTAAGTACAGGCTCACAGAGCCCCTAGCATGGCTGTGGAGTCTTGTTTCATCATATGCATACTGTACATTGCGAGCAGTCTGGGGTTCAGTGTCTTGCTCAAGGACACTTTATGAGTATACAGGAGAGCATGAGTTTGAACCACCAACCCTCACCACTGATAGCCGGCCTTCTCTACTCAGCTGAGCTACAGCCGTCTCTTTCTGGGGCATTTATTACTTTTTGTCTTTTCAGTAAAAGTTAAAGAGAACTGAACATTTGAATAGCTGGAATCAAACTTGCACGTCAGGTGGAATTGTATTTTTCATGGAATGAAATCACATCTAAGCACATATATCTCATCGCAGCTGTGAGCTGCTGGCAGACGGTGGCCATGCAGACTTCAGCCATGTCAACGCTTTTCTGTGGTGGACCAGCTTGTTGACCTTTGAAACAAGTTTCAATGGCCCTGTTGACTTCTGGTTACTAGCCATGTGGTGCTCAAAGCAGGATTAAACAATACAGAAACATGACTTTTATTTATTTTAAATCAACACGCCACAGTTGAGTAAAGAGGGACCCTGTGAGCACAGCAAATCTCTTGATTCAAAAGACAAAACCAGTTCTTCTGCTCACACAACAACACCTGCAGCCTTTTCAATGGGTCAAACACATCTTGGACATAAGCAGGCATGACATGGTGAGACAGGAGTCCTCACAACCTGCCTATCAGCTGGTGGGATTCCCCACAGAGGCTCAAATCTGTCTGTCTGAGCGCTACACGGCAGCAGCCCGACGGCCTAGTGATACGCCAAGGTTTGAGTTGGAGCGGAGCCCTGACAGCCTTTATCGGAAAGGGGACAGGATATTGTTCACACACACACACACACACAGAGTGGTGGGAAAGAGAGAAGGTTAGATTGAGGGACGGTGGACTTGTTGCTGCTGGTTTCCTAATATCAAGTCCGTTATCTAAAGCATCATAACTTCTCTAACATGTCGAACCATAGTGTCTGTGATAAAGTTGATTCAACAGGTGTAGGTGCCATTTACTTAATGGTGGTTTTGTTTCAGTGCTGAAATGATTAGTGAAATTAATGTCAAGCCAAAGTTAAACATTATTTTTGTTAACTGATTTTTCACTTTAAGTCATTAAGCAAAAAACGCCAGAACATGTTCCTGTTAAGATTCTCTAATGTGAGGATTTACTGCTTTTTGTGTTTTGTAAATTCATAATTTTTAGGTTTAGACTGTTGAGTCAGAAAATTAAGTCGTTTTGCACGTATAATAAGACCTGGTTTGTTTTATTAAGTAGATACTTATAAACACTATGCACTCATTAGGTTATTAAATCCTACCTTCATGAAGAGGTGAGGTGTTTCTATTGTCATATGTTTGTGTGTGTTTCATATTTATTTTACACTGCATTCACAGTATCTCAGGTGAGGACAGGTGTTGACCTAATAGCCCTCCCTGCATATTCAAATGCAGCGAACAGCAACTGCTGTACTTATTTGACTACCAGATCACTCCAAATGCCAAATGTGTCGACATCCCACCACAATAACCTTATTAACCAGATGTGTTATAGATCAATGGGATCACCATGGCGACATATTTAAATTAAAATCCTTGGTTTGATGATTACTACAATGCTTCTCTTGGAGACGGTTTAGTTTGTTTTTTGATGATGATGTTATGTGGAACAAGGGATCCAAATGTGGATGAAGAGGCTCGAAAAACAGAGCTCATGCTTCCTGTTTTCCCGATCAGAGCTACGCCTGGGCTTCCCGTTTTTGTTTGTCCAATCGTTGCGTCCTCTCTTTAGTGTTTGTTTGGTGTATCCAATCAGAGTGCAGCTTTCAGCCCGCATCCTGTGTTTGTTTGTCCCCCCAGAACACCACAGACAGCTCATCCAACTCCTCCCAGAAGCTGGAGAGCGCTCTGCAGCCGCTCGAGTCCTCACCGCTTCCGCAGAGACACAAGTGCATGCTGGGACATCGCCACGACCTCCACGACCCCTACCGGCTCTCAGAGAACTACTTGTTGGACCAGGTGAGACTATTATATTTATTTATTTTTCTGCAACAATTGATGATTCATCGTTCATGCCAGCAGTGGTTAAATTTCGTTCTGTCCGTCTCTTCAGCCGTTGTCTCGGCTTTCCCGTCATGTCACCTTCCAGGAGGACGAGGAAATCGTCCGTATCAACCCTCGGGAGCGCAGCTGGGAGCGAACCACCGAGCGATACCAAGGACGCCAGTCGGACCGCCCCTGGCTCACGGGCTACGAGGATTACCGCCACGCCACCGTGCGTGACAAGTTCATCCAAATGGAAGACTCCGAGTCCTACGTCCACTTTGCCAAGACGGAGCCGCAGAAGCACGACTATACGTATCCGTTGGCACCGGCCCTGTCGCCCTCAGACTCTGACCCTGCCCTCGGACCCTTTGTCAATAAGGGCCACAGTGGCTCATATCACCAAGGCTTCTCCACTGCGGTCTCCACCCAGCCCCGCTCCTTCCTCCCGAGCTCCTCCCCATCCACCAACGGCGGGAAGGGGCGGAAGGCGGACGGGGTGGAGCGCGCTCAGTGTGAGCACTGTGGCGAGGCCTTTTACACGTCCGACAACCGGAGAGGGCGGTGCCAGGATGCGCCGGACCCCGTGCGGGCGTGCATCCGGCGGGTCAGCTGCATGTGGCTGGCAGACACCATGCTCTACCACTGCATGTCCGACCCAGAGGGGGACTACTCGGACCCCTGCTCCTGTGACGGGGCCGAGGGCAGCGGGGGAGGCAGACTCGGCTCGCGCTGGTTAGCTCTGCTCGGCTTGTCTCTGGTGGCGCCCTGCCTCTGCCTCTACCCGCCTCTCCACGCCTGCCACCGGGCGGGGCTCAGGTGCGGCTGCTGCGGAGGCCGACACAAGGCCCTGAGCTGAGCGTGGAGGTCTCGGAGGAAACGACAAAAACCTAAACCCAACGCAAGCACAGGGAAAGGGAAGGACGGGGAAATACACAGAGGGGACAAGTGGTCACGGCTGCTCGCTCTCTTGCCTTGGTTTCTCTGGGTTTCTCTACAAATTCCAGACACTGAAATAAGCCAAAACAAAAAAACAGTTGGTGCATTTTCTGAACGGCCTGGGAAGATAAGCTCCCCCTTACGGCAGACAGTTCTCTCAGCTCTCCACGTGGCCATTTCATGCTCTGTTTCTAGTGAGAGAGCACTCTTTTTCAGGGGGCCTTTTTTTTTTTTTTTTATAGCTGACCTATATGTCATGTATCACATATGCAGGTACTTTATACTTTGTACACTGACTCGGCGTCAAAGAACTTGAATTGTTTCTTTGTTCTGTTTTTCCCCCTCTCCTTTTGATGTACACGTGGCCATTTTGTTTATATTCTATTCCAATATCAGGCCCGCTCAACTCCAGCTACAAGAGAAATCAGACACTACACCAGACGTGTGTGTGTGTGTGTTTGTGTGTGTGTGTGTGTGTGTGTGGTATATGTGCATGCTTACAATGTGCACTGAGGCCTTTTGTTGACTGTACTGCAGCCTATAGTAAAGCTCATGTACTATAGCTCTCCACCATCAACATCTTGTTTTTCGTTCACTGAAACAAACGTGGTACTCATCTTAATCTAATATCCCAAAGATTCGTGTTTTTATCCTATTTATTTTCTCACTGAATTGATCTACCAGCAAAAGGGTGCTGGGTTGTAATTTGCTCACTGAATGAGACGATGCTACGATACTCTAGCATACGTCTCCCTGCTCCTTTCACGTTATTTCAAACAGTGCCTAAACTAGGAACCAGGAAATCCATCCAGTCTTAGAACTCCAGTCAGTTTTTTTTGGCTCATTTTACTTAACGTGCACTCGAAGCAGTGTGAGATTTTAAGGCTCTGATTCCCTCATTCTCTGCAGAACCTCAGTCAGAAGTCCATGTCACGTCAAGGACTGACGAATCAATCGGAGATACCGTTAAAGTTGGTGCCTGTTATGCCTTAAAGTCCCTGTCCCTCTGAAGATGTCGTTCCAAGCAATCAGCCTCACCACATACCCTTTTAAACTTGGTTTAAACTATTTTTGTAATGAAAAGTAACTCTTCAAAAGGTTCTCATCAAGTGTGTGAACTAAGGACTCCAGTTCATCTTGCGATGTACAATCAGCTCCCCTTTTTAAGCTCCTCCCTCCGATGGGGCCCACAAGTCACACGTGTGGAACAGCTGATGGCTATCTGAATGGTCCAATTGATAAAATAATTAAGAACTCCAATCCCCCCACCAAAAAGGTATTAAAATCTCCCAACTTGAAGGAATTAGTATGAAACCTTTTCAAAAACCATTATTCTGAATGACCTTTGACCTGTACCATGTCACTACAGTAATGTAGTGCGTCTTATTTCACACTTATTTTCTAATAACAAATCTGCCTAAATGTCATTCTTGAGTTGTAAAAGAAATATTCTGACATTTTGGGAAACATGCCTCTTTGTTTTCTTGCCAAGAGTAAGATAAGAAGATCAATATCATCATCATGTCTGTGTGTTAATTATGAAGCTAACCTAAAGGCAGTTAGCTTAGCTTAACTCAGCATAAACACTTGAAATGTGGGGGAAATCTTGCCTGGCTCTGTAACAAAACCCACATACCAGCAACTCTGCCGCTCACTAACCAACACGTTATATCTTGCATGTTTACGGAAGTGAGAAACAACAAGTTGGGGTTTAATGAGGGGTTATGTGCTGGACTATTTCTTGGCCCAGTGACTTCTGAAATCGCAGCTGGTTCGAAATTGTGTTTTTTTTTTACTTTCAGACAAAGCACTGGGTAGCTGTTATCCAGCAAGCAAGTAAATAAGAGTATTTCCCAAAATGTCAGCAACAACTTGCTGAAACCACAGTTATATGTGACTGGCGTGCGCTACTCTTCTGTCCTACGCCATCTTTTCTTTCCTCCACGCCAGATTTGGTACATCATCATGCCCACAAAGAGTAACCTCTGATGTTCAGCAACAACTCGACTGGATTAAAAAAGAAGCGGTTGAAGTCTGTGTGTGAGAGTGTCAATGTACAAACTCAGGCATGGGAGGACAACAAAAACTCTGACCGTACCTGCCTTTGTTACCTGCTGTTTGAGTGACACTAAAGCCGGCCAATCACGCCCTTCACACTGACAGCACAACACTAAAGTGACAGCCGCTCAATGCTTTGTCTAAGCATGGCTGACTGCAGCACTGGGCATGTGACCGGGAACACAATAAGCGTTTAAAAATAAAAATAAAAGAAGCAGGCCATCAGTAGGGTCCCACTGGGAAAAGAAGGGGGTCTGATAAACAGCTGAAATCCTGGTAACAAACATCCATCCCTGATTGTTTTGCCAAGGAAATGTCACTTACTGTAGTTGAAATGCAGAATGCCTGAGGATGTCCTCTTTCCTTCCCTGGTTGTGTCTGTTTCATACATCCTGTCCAGTGTACCAGTATGTACGTCCTCGGTGTGTGTGTGTGTGTTTATCCCACATCCCTTTCCCCTCTCCTGCTCCTTGATCCAAAGCTTCTGGGATCAGCTGAATATGCTGTCACATACTAACACCTATCAAGTATAATCAGATCCTTTTGTGATGTGATGTATCGGGGACAGGGCCAATCAGACTGTAAAGAGTGTGTGTTTGTGCGTCAGCGGTTATTCTTTTTTCTCCGTCGCGTCTGGTGTTTGAGTGTGTTCTCACATGTCAGAGCCATTTACAAGTGCCTGAACGCATCCTCTTTATCTCCTTGTGTATTTAAATTTGAAAAAATTAAAAGAAACTACTCCCTGTAATGAATTAGACCCATTTTTTACGCTTAGTATTTTTACCTCTGTAAAAAAAAAAGAGCAAAAATTATATTATATATATCAAGTGTATGTTGTACATTTTTATTTCTAATTTTTTTTTTTTTTTTTTTTATAACTGTTTCTATCATGTACGATGGATGTAGCTCTTGCTTTTGAGAAGGAACAGGAAGTACTTTGTAGATACTGAAGGGTGGCCAGGTCTGTGAGAAAACTAAAGTGAAATGTGTGTCTTACCTTCCGCCTCCAATAAAATGAGAGAAAACAGTGAAACCACACGCGAGTCTGCTGCTTCATTTTACTCTCGGATTGAAGGGACTTCCCTATACATAGGCTATCCACCGGGAAACAAAAGGGCTTTTCTGCTGCAGGAATAATCATTTACCACCATGTTCCCCCTATCTTAGTAATGTTGTCCGTCAGTGCATCAAATCAAATGTCAGGTTATTAAAAGAACAAAATGCATGAAAAATTGTGGGAAAACTAAAAACCAGACTAAAGAGTGCTAGCCCGCGTGAGGATGTACTCAGCGTCTTTGAGCTAAATGCTACCGTCAGCATGCTAACATGCTCATAAGGACTAGGCTAACATGCTGATGTTTTAGCATACTTGTTAAAAGTATACATGATCATACATAATGTAACAAAAACATAATATTTACCGTGTTCAACATCTTAGTTTAGCATGTTAGCATGCCTACATTAGCTAGTTAGCACTAATCACAAAAGTTTTGGCTCATAAACCAAAGTATTGGGAAGGAGTCAAATGTTGATGATCTGGTGGTGATGAATATAAAGCCAGGGGGTCGATAGGACTCATCCTCAGGGGTACATGAATATCTGTACAGATATTGGCTGAAAAACTAAACATCAAGATAATATATTCATCCCTTCATTACTTAAAGTCCATTATTCAGTATCTAAACTGCTTTATTGAAAGTATATTTTGAACAAGGACAGACTCAAACATTTGACTGCTAGTTTGAAGCCATATAGAAGTCACTAAACAGGGTTTGTTAAAATAAAGAATCTTTAGAGCAATGAAATTGATGGGGAGAAAGGACGTCACCCCTGACAACATTTTTTTTAATGTTTTAAGAACTTTCATAGTTTGATGCACCAAACTTAATGAAAGAAAGCACAAAGAAAATAACCTCAGCCTTGTACACCCTCTTATATTCTCTTCAAGATGTCTTTCCCCTGCTGCCTCCCTCCTCAGCAGGAACATGTGATAGCCATCGAGGACGTCGAGCTGTTTCACTCAGGATGTCTCTGGAAAAGCATGTGGGCGATAATGATGGAGCGCGAGAGAGAGGGGAGGAGGGAGGAGGAGGGAGAAAAGAGAAGAAAAAGAAGGTCCCTGAGGGCTTTTGGGGGCCTGCTAAGCAGCTCAACGGCTGCAAACAGCATCACAGTCCACATGTGCAAACATTTAAGATATCTGCTCGTGTAATGGGGTCAGCGTGGCCCCTTTCTGGGTGCACAGAGCACCGGCGCTCGCTTCCCAGTGAAGTTTACAGGAATGGGTGGCTTGTCCTGCACCAGTACTGTGATCTCATGTCCAAAGATAGGCCGGCTTTTGGTGTTTTCCTCTTTGCGACGGAGATTTAGTTCTATATTTGCGCCGAGTGAGCATTACGTTGGCAACATTTCAGTCTGTTGTGTTTCTCTGTCGGGTCTAAATTGCCTGATAAACCCACACTGAGCAGTGAGGCTTACAAGAAGGGAGAAAATTGTTTAAAGCGTTTCCTGACCGAGATCAAACCCTGCACCTGAGATAAACCCTGTAAGACTGCTGAGGGGAAACATCTCTCTACTCCCACCCTGTGGGAAATGTTTGTGCAAAAGCAACTCAAAAACCAGTGCTGTTTATCTAAGTGATGCTACTATAGAAATGTATACAAGTTGTTTTTCCTCATAAAAGTCTGCCAAAAACTTGATTACAAGTAAATGTTTTAGCAGTGAAGTGCACTCAAGCTGAAAAAAGCGTAAAAGTGAATTCTTGACTAAAGTGCTTCATCTAAAATGTCCAGAATTCACTGCGCAATCAAGCTGAAGCTTTTTGTCGAAGTACATGAAAAGTTGACATTTGGTTGAGATTGTTGAGAGACTTTTGAACGAAATTTAATGTATAATGCAAATTTGCAGTCGGCAACAACCGTTAGATAAATTAAATGTGGAGTAAAAGTACATAATTTCTTCCTGCGAGGTAATAAACACGTTGACAGTACCAAACCTTTAAAACTGCACCAGGTGTTTTAGTAAATGTCTTCAGTTACTTCTCACCTCTGTTGAGAGCCGGTGATGCTCCTCTTTGTGCTCTGACGGCGAGGAAACGGTGCTTCAGAGGTAACAGTTCAGGGTCAAGAGGGAAGTGGCAATAGTCGAGGGATTAAAATGGAACAAGGCCGGAAGAGTCTGGGTGAGATCTTTATTTCAGGCACGGAAAGAGAGCCTCTTCCTCTGGTGGCGCCAGCCACTGTTCCATTTCCTCTTCCTCCTTCTGGTCTGTGTGAAAGCCTCAGTCACCTTCATACCTCCATCACCTCCTCTGGTATCGCAGTTTATCTGTCAACCACCCATCTTATCTCACCTCTCCGCACAAGACTCGAGATGCAGCCAAAACTAGTTTGATAATTAATAATATATATTAATGTCAAACATTTGGTTCCAGGTTGACAAATGTGAGACTTTTCTGCTCTTCTGTGTAAACTGAATATATTCGGTCTGTTTGTTGGACAAAAAAAAAAAATATTAGATATTATTGTAGAAATTGTTGTAAAAGACCAACATTTAGTCTTTTGTGGGGACATTGTTAAAAAAAGTTGTAATGTCTTTAACTTTAAAGTGTTTCCAGAGTAAAATCCTGTATTGATATCAAACCTGTGCTTCATTAAGAGAGAAGTAAACAGGAAGAACAAAACCAGAAAACATTTTCACTGCTGACGGTAACAAAGTAGTTTCCACGTAGCGAAGCTGTGAGGAAACAAACTGGTACATATTTCAGCCAGTAGAAGCTAAACAACCGCCACTGAAGCCGCAAGTGACGATTAAGGGACAGCTCCTACAGAATACTTATACTCTAATGAACTTTTTGTAGATTAAATAATAACTGAATGATGAAAGTATCCGTTTCTCCTTCGAACTGCACTGTGAAGCAGCAAGTTTACTAAATCCAACCCAGGACGAGTGTTGATGTGACTTTATGTTCAGGCTTTGCAGTACAAATTCAATTTTAAAAAACCTGCCACACAAACATCCTTATAAATCCTTTTTCTTTATTTAAATCAGCGTTAGGCAGTTATGCTATGAACAACAAAAAGGAAAATAAAAACTGACAAAAAGAAAAAAACATGACATCCAGTTAACATTAACTGCTCTTGGCACTGGATAGACGTTCATGGAAAGATATACACATTTGTCATACTCAAAATAGAAGTGCCTCCAGTAATCATTAAGTCGAGCGTCGGGAGTGAAAGACTGGAGAACTTAAATATGGTCTCAACCGCATTTCAACATGGATAAAATACCGTTTTTTTGATTTTCCCAGTTTAGAGGTGCCCCGGGGCACCTCTAAACCCCGTCGCGGTGTGCTGGGGCGCAGGCCCACGCATCCGG